>PVIH01005609.1:0-78989 GCA_004025045.1 Sigmodon hispidus
AGTGTACACAGTGTAGACACTGCAGGGCAGCTGGGGTAGTGTACACAGTGTAGACACTGCAGGGCAGCTGGGGTAGTGTACACAGTGTAGACACTGCAGGGCAGCTGGGGTAGTGTACACAGTGCAGACACTGCAGGGCAGCTGGGGTAGTGCATACAGTAGGGTCCACAGTACAGCACCAGCACAGGCTGTTTTTCCACTCATCCTACAGGACACAGTCCCACAGCTGGGACATCTCCACTGTAACACTCTAGGACATGAACATGCAGCTATCAGGAGAGGAACTTACAGACTAACTCCATCTCCCTAACTAGGTGTGAGTTCAATCTGTCAGTGAACTTAAGCAGCTCCTAATTTTCCCCATTGTGGTATGAGGACTTTATAATAAAAAAAATAATGCTTCACAACTCTCTGGATTCTGGGAAGTGGGGCAGGTATAAAGGGCACAATTAGTGTTCCTGTTTCTTGTACGCACAGGCCTGTGCTTATTGGGTTTTGTTTTGTTTTGTTTTTGACAATTTGACACAAGCTGCAGTTGCCTGGGAAAAGCAATCTCAACTGAGAAAATGTCGCCATCACACTATCTGCAGGCAAGACTGCAGTACACTTTGCTGACTGATTGGTATGTGTGGGTCCAGTCCACTGAAGGAAAAGGTGAGGAAAAGGCCAGCCCTGGGCAGGTCGGCATGAGCTGTAAAAGAAAGCAGGCTTAGCAAGCTATGAGGAGCAACCAGTGAGCAGACCCCCGAGGTCTCTGCTCCAGTCCCCGCTGCCCTTCAAAGGGCTGTGACAGAGTATGGAAGCCACGTAAACCCTGACCTCTGCAAGCTGCTTTGGTCTTGCTTTTCCATCACAGCAAAAGATGTGTGACTAGGACAAGGGCACAGGGGGGTGAAATGCTCTGAACTGAACTAGCCCATCTCCACAAGATGAGATTCTGCAATAAAAGCTGCTAAGAGATCCCAGGAGTTTATCTGGGATCCCGGGGCCTCCCACCCTGGCCCCAGTGATCAGACACCAAGGCCCTATCTTAGCACACACTTCCCTGACCGAAGCCAGGCTGACAGTCTTACAAGGAGGTCTTCCAGCCTCCTTCCCGCCTGTCCCCAAGCCTTAATGTCTTGGTCTCCCAGCACTTTGTGTCCTCCTGCCCAGGGAGATGACACGCATCCCTCTCACTCATCACACTCAACAGACAGTGAGCATGTTCTATGGGCTCTACCTTTCAACAAGACCTAACTCTCATCCCCCTCCCTGGGCCATCTTCTCTCAAAGGTTTTTCTCTGGCTGGTCTTTTGATTCCTCATCTACAGCCTTGATACTTCCTGTCCCTGCTGACAACCCAAAGGCTGATCTCTACCCAAACTGCTTCTCACGTTCTCACAGTCGTCAAGGCTGTCCATGATTTCTCTGTTTCAGGATGACGTCTCCAGGATCAGCTCTCAGGGAAAGACAGCTCAGTACCCAGGCCTAACAACCTGATTTACTTCAACTCCTACGAGTTATTCTCTCATCTCCCCAAGCCCCTGAGGTGCACATCTACAATGCACACATAAATGTTATTTTAAAAGTAAAAATCATAATAATTTAAGTATTTTAATTAAAATGCATACTAGCTCCGAACCACTGACCTAGCATGCCCAGCAGTCCTCAGCACTCATGATTACATACATGTACACATATGTGCACACAGCACCCATGATTACATACATGTACACATATGTGCACACAGCACTCATGATTACATACATGTACACATATGTGCACACAGCACCCATGATTACATACATGTACACATATGTGCACACAGCACCCATGATTACATACATGTACACATATGTGCACACAGCACTCATGATTACATACATGTACACATATGTGCACACAGCACCCATGATTACATACATGTACACATATGTGCACACAGCAAGTGTCTGTTTCAAGGCAAGATTGTGTGCACACACACACGTGTGCATGCTTACACTGACTTAAACACATTCACACCTGTGAGTGTAAACACATGGCACACTTGCATGTGTGTGCATACTGTGCACTTGCAGCATAAAACTACATGCCTTCACACTTACACACATGGTTCACTGTTAGACAATTGTGTGCTTCTATACATGTGTGCTTGTATACATTCATATACATATATATATGATACATAGTCATGTGCCTCTGTATACACACATGAACATGGACAGGAGTTCACACACCAACGCTCCAACACTCTTACACCTCCCCTCTTCTCCTGGGCTCTGGCCACTTTTCTGTCACTTAGAACCATCACCTACTTCTCCACAGGACCTGGGGTCCCCAGCAGCACATCCTTTAAATGCTCTCACAAAGGTAATCTGGCCAAAAATAAAAAGTTGAAGCTGAAAAAAGGAAAAAAAAAGAAAACCCAACCCCACAGTGATCACTTGTCCTTTTAAACAAGGAAAACAGAGCCCAGCCTAAACATCTGGAATCAATCCAGGAAGCATTCAATCACAACATGCCTCAAGGAAAGGCTATATGATATACGAAAAACCAAGTCTACAGGACGACACTACCCCCACCACCAGGAGGTGAACATGGAGTGGTGTGGAGCTGAGGAGGACGAGTGGCCAGCAGAGGACACCAGACAGACAGCAGACCTCCCTCTGCCCTGGCATCACGGGACAGCTGAGGTCTGAACAGGCACATGCAGGGATCAGTGGAGAGGCCAACAATAAGGCACTTTCCAAATGCCTCGGACCAAAAATTAAATGTAATTAATTGATACATTGATGGAAATAAAGGAGAAACTCAAAGAAGCATGCAAGACAGGTTTTTTTAAATTACGAGCCCAGCCTAGGCTACAAAGTGAAATCTTCTCAAGAGGAAAGAAAGGAAAAGGGAAATAGAAAGGGACAGACGAACAGACCTGTTCAGAAGAAACAGAACAAGATCAAAAGCAATAATCAACATAGGACTGAAGAAGGCTAAATCCGACTGTCTGGTCCCTGGAAGGCATGCTTAAAATTAAAGGCCGCTGAAAAGCTGGACAAAATAGTAGACAAAAAATTATCTAACAAGGGGCTGGAGAGATGGCTCAGTGGTTGAGAGCACCGTCTGCTCTTCCAGAGGACCCGGGTTTGATTCCTAGCACCCACATGGCAACTAACAACTGTCTGTAGTTCCAGTTCCAGGCAAACACCAAGGCAAATAAATAAATAAATAAAGTTTAAAAAAAAATTATATAAAAAAAAAATTATCTAACAAAACCAACAGCAAAAATTAAAACATTGCTTGAAGTTTGATTCAGGGCTGGAGAGCAGCCCTGTGGCAGAGCACATGCCCAGCATGCACAAGGCCCTGGTTTCACCTCAGTGCTCAAGGAAGGAGAAAAATAGTTAATGCCTAGTTTTTAAAAAAACTAAATTATATAATTATAAAGTATGAAGATATCATTGACCTAAATGTTAAGGTAAATAACACGATAAAGAGCAAAGCATATATTCATGAGCACAGAAACATCAACAGAGAGAAAAAAGAACCCAGGAAATGTGATTAATCCCTTAACCCTGGATAATTAAAGCAAAAATAAAAAATAGATCTGAAAGGACATTTCTGTTTCCTCTAACATATAGTAATCAAATGGCACTGTCTGTTCACAAAATGCCACACCCATCTTAGAAGCCAGCAGAGGTCCTCATGGGCTCCACACATATCACCATGAGTCAAGTACTCCCAAAACAGTATTACCAAAGCATCAGCCACATGAGAGAGGCTCTTGATACTCCATAGTAACATAGAAAAGGTCAAAACTAGGCTGCACATAGGTCCAACAGTCCAATATACAGAAATTTCAAACTAAATATCCAAGGCTAACTCACAAAGAAACAGCATAAGGGATATAGCAAAATGGGCAGATAAAAATCAACTACTAACCCTTTAATGACCCCAGTGAAGCATGAGGAAGAGATGGCATCTAATGGCCTCCCCCATAAGAAAATTAAGAGAACACAGGAGGTTATGGTTACACTTGCATGTGAACTTAGAAGGCTGAGATGGGAGTGGTGTGCTGGACAATGCCAGCCTTGAATACATAACGAGCTCCTATCTCAAATGATGAAACCAAGGCTGGAGAGATGGCTCTGCAGTTAAGAACATACAGTTCCCAGCAACCACACTGGTGAGTTCACACCCCCGGCCTGTACCTCCAGCTCCAGCAGGTTGGATGCCTTCTTCTGGCCTCTGTTGGCAAGTGTACACACACAAACACACACATAAACAAAAATAACTTTAAATATGTTCCATAAAAATATTTCAACACTTAAGAAAAAGTGACTATTATTCAAAGTGTTCTTGCAAAGAAAAAAATCCTAAATTATTGGTAGAAAAACTGACTAAATAAATAAAGTGATTTTCAAGAGAAATAAAGGGATCTGCAAACATTAAGAAATACTTATCATCTTATGATGCAATGGCATTGCAGGCTGGCCAAGATTTAAAAGACTGATAACATCAAGCAGACAGAGAAACCCAACAACACAGATTCTCTTACGGGGAGTGAACCATGCCATTGGAGACTGCTGTTGGGAAGTCTGATGATACTTACCCATTAAAATGGCCCTTTGTTCCAAAAAACAACACCTTGGGGAACTTACCCTAAAGAAATATTCCAAGGACATTGTATATCTGGAAAGTCCCCTGCATGCTAGAAACTCTAGAGGCAACCCCAATGTCCAACTCCCAGACACAACAAACTCAGGGCATGAAGCTGGTAGGCACAGCACACATCCCTGTGGGATATTTGTGGCTAAGGCAACCCAACTCTAGTCCATGCTCTTCACACACTGGGCACTGAGCATGCTCAAACAGGTGTTCACACACAGGACTACAACCAATGCACACTTTTAAATTTTCATACTTAAAAAAAATACAAAGAGAATGAGAAGCTCTTAGTAGGCAACAATGTTTGCTATGAAATTAAGAGGACCTGAGTGCAAATCCCAGCATCCACATAAAAGCCATGCATGACTAGTGAATGCCTGTCCCTTCATATGGGGAGGGTAGATATGGGCAGATTCCCATGGCTCACTGCCCAGCCAGCCTGACAGGCTCAGTGAGACTTTGTCTCATAAACCAAGATGGGTGGGGCAATGGTGGTGCATGCCTTTGATCCAGGAGAAGAGGCAGGAGAATCTCTGTGAGTCTGAAGCCAGTTTGGCCTACAGAGCTATTTCTAGAACAGGCTCCAAAGCTACACAGAGAAACCCTATAAAAAACAAAACAAAACCAGCAACAAAAATCACCAAGATTTTGAAAAACTAGATAGAAGAAGAGACTCCTAATGTACTCTTCTGGCTCTGAGTACACATGGACCTGCACACACGTGTATGTATATACTAGTGTATATGTATACAGAGAACTTTTTAATCTTAAAAATGTAGTTGTCAAAAAATTCATGGACCATGATGTGGTAGAATGTTTTCTGTATGATGTAAATAAAGAACTGTTTGGGCCCATGTACAGCACCATAGAAGTGGGTGGAGAATCAGCACAAGCAGGTAGGAAGAAGGGTGGAGTTAAGTCAGTCTCCATCCGCCCCACAAGAGGAACAGACATGTAAGAGGTACCAGCCAGCCACGGGCTGAGCCACGTGGTGGGAAGATAAATAGAAATGGGTTGAAATAAGATGAAGGAACTAGCTAGTAATGTGCTTAAGACATGGGCCAAACAGTTTAAAGGACATAAGCGTGTGATTGATTTCTTTGGGGGATAAAAGCCGCCGCGAACCAGGTTACAAACTCCGGCACCAAACGGGCCAGGAAACTTACTACAACACCATGATACCATTTCAATTTGTGATACTGAAAGCATATATGTGGGAAAATGTTCACACATAAATAAGCTAATGTATTAGGAGCTCATCAGACTAGTACAGAGAAAATAAACAGCTCACATAAAATTATAACCATCTTATTCAATGTCTAATATCTTTCCTCCAAATACAATTTCCCCTTTTCTTTATAAATATCCAACAAAAGCAATGCTATATTTTTAGTTATCACATTTTGTATAAGCACAAATACAGACAGTGAAAGATACACAATGTGAAAATAAATCATTTAATTTGGACATAGAACATGGCACCCCAAGCATCTGACTATAATTAAATTACTAAAATAGACTCTGGAGGGCTGGAGAGAACAGTTTAGTGATTAAGAACACTGACAATTCTGGCAGAAAGCAGAGTTCAACTCCCAGCACCCACATGGTCACTCAAATCTTCTGTAACAACAGTTCCAGGAGATCCAATGCTCTCTTCTGGTCTCTGTGGTATTGCACACACATGATGCATAGACATGCATGCAGTCAAAGCATCCATTCATACACATGAAATAATAATAATTTTAAATTGAAAATTATCAAAATAGGGACTGATGGCTTATCAGTTAAGAATATTTGAAGTTCTTGAAGAATTCAGATTCAGTCTCCAACTCAGTGGTTTCACAACCATCTATAACTCCAGTTTCAAGGGATCCAATGGCCTCTTCTGGCATCTGAAGG
Source organism: Sigmodon hispidus (assembly GCA_004025045.1). Lineage (NCBI taxonomy): Eukaryota > Metazoa > Chordata > Mammalia > Rodentia > Cricetidae > Sigmodon > Sigmodon hispidus. Next base: position 6,544 of record PVIH01005609.1, read on the forward strand.
TAAGACATGGACAGTCTGGTGATATCTTATATGTTTAATAAAAATTGGTCTGGAATATCAGAGAGCAGAGCCATCCCTCCAGCCTTTTTTGTTGTTATTTTGATTTAGTTTGGGGGGTCTGTTTGTATTGGGAATTTTTCTGAGCTTGAAAAAACAAAAAAACACTACACACAAGGTACACACACATGCAGACAAACACATACAAAATAATTTTTTAATTGCTAAAATGAATCTGTGTCTAGGGGCTGAAGAGATGGCTCAGAGGTTAAGAGCACTGACTGTTCTTCCAGAGGTCCTGAGTTCAATTCTCAGCAACCACATGTGGCTCACAACCATCTATGGTGACATCTGGTGCCTCTTCTGTATACTGTATACATGATAAATAAATCTTTAAAAAAAAAAAATCTGTGTCTGAAAACCAAAGCTGCAGAGACCGTGACAAACAATACTGTTGATATAGAGGGGAATAGGATCTTCCTGCCATCCTGAAAACGTCATGGACTTTTGAAAGTTTGTGTTGTCTTCAAGACTAAGTCCATTAACACCTGGACAGTAAGACCCTGCGAACACCTGTCAAGCAGTTACTCCGGTTCAATAATTAAAACACAGATATAGCTTCAACTGCTTCCCCTGGACAACAGCACTCCAGTCACCTCACTGCCAGGCAAGGAAGTTGTATGGAAGAGACAAAGTCCACATCAGAGCCTTGCGGGGACATGGCCCCCTCCCTCTCAGCTACAATTCCTTTCATTTAAAAATAGGACATGGCCCATTTTCTTAACTCCAACTGCAGACATCTTAAAGTATATTAAACAAAGTGCCTTTCAAAAGAATAGGAGAGAATTCTGCCCCGAGTGATTAACTGTAAGCCTATAGTCCTGTCTTCCACTAACCCTCAGAAACCAGCCAGCGTTTGTCTAAGAAAGGGATGTTATCAACAGAACACTTTAATTTATTGTGATGCTGAAGTCAGTCTGACCAACAGATCCTAAGGCAATTGAATAACCATAAATTTCCCATGACTGGTTAGAAACAGCCTGAGCCCTTGAGTCTCCAGATGTGCAGCTAGCAGGGGGTGACTAGCTCTGGCAGTTTAAATCATTTTCAAGACCAGAACCCAACATCACAGATACTCGGGGATTTCTGAACCCAGGGAGTGAGGACCCTCAGGATACAGTTTTTGTTAAACAGAAAATGTCTGCTGACTACATCAGCATATGTGCTGATGGGCACTTTCTGTCCTTGTAAGCAATGTACACTTGGCCTTGGTGACCCCATCTGAGCACAAGCCAATCTCAGGTTTAAAAGCCTAGCAAGTTTCCCGGACACTGATACCAAGATTCCACAAGATAATAAACAGAGTTCCAGGCCATTTCAGTGACATTTCACTTATCAAAACAAGTGCTGCAGTGATTGATACAACCAGGAACGGAACTTGACCCTCAGTCAAAATAATAATAAAACCTGCTGATCAGAACATCGGCATTTACAAGCAAGAAGAACTGGTAACTAAGAGTCCTTTCCAAGAACATGACCCAGCCCTAGAAGCAGGAAGTAATTCACATCTTGCCTTGAAAGTGGAATAAATCTGTATTAACTACCCAAGGAGTCTAGAAAACGCTTCAGACTCTGCTAGGTGCACATACCCTCTGTGCTTACTGACCAAGTCTCTGCTCACTTTCTTCTTAAGCCCCTTCCCCCCTTCTTCCTGGTGTCTCTCTCCTGTGGCCTACTGAGAAGCGTCCTCTGTATCATCCTCATTCCCAGCAGCTCAGGAGTAATGGACAACACAATACACAGAAGCCACATACTGAGGGCTAAGCTGCTGCAATGTTGGCCCCGCCCACACCCGCAGTTCCATCTAGGTAACTTCAGTTCACTCTGATGTGGGGGTTTTGGGGGAGTTTTTGTTTTTTTTTCCCCTTTCCAGAGCAGTAACTCTTCTAACACTTACTGCTACCTGGACATTGTTACTGCTATCAATGGGATGTGCCCTGCCCTGCTCGATTAAAGACTAATGAAATACTGGTCCCTTCTCCTTCTGAGAAGAGAAACAAGGTGGTTTGCCTGCCTTCAGTATGTCCTGGCAAACCTCCCAACATAACATCTTAACAGACTAATACAGAGCTGAGAGAGTCCTGACTTGTAACCTTCAAGCCAGCAGTACCTGAGGTGAAGAAAGGAAGGAGTTTTTCTCCCCTGGCTGGAGTGTGTTCACCTTCTACCAGAGCAGTGTTTTCACAGGAACAGTCAACCCTCCCAGCAGTGTCCATCTGGTCTACCTTGGTCCTAGATAATGGTTATTAATCTTCTAAATTCCTTTGTGTTGTGACAGTCTCAACAATACACCACACTATGATAAAAAAAAAAAAAAGGTTTAAAGTTTAATATATAATAATATGTGCTTCAACAAGTAAGGTCACATTTCTCTGTTTTAAACAAGTACCATTTTTACCAGCACAGACACTATAATCAACCAAACTAACTAGTGAAGAGCCATCTGTAAATCTATGAAAAACAGTAAGTGAATCACCTTACACAGTTTATACTAACCTGAGTGTTAAATTATTGTTGGATGATAAAGAACACATACTCATCTTTGATTCACACATTCTTTGGACAAAATACCAGATTAAAAACTAATTCACTTCAAATTGCAAAATCACCCTCAGAATTCCTCAATCTATCAGCTAAGTGTACAGTGACCATCTGAAGATCCAGGGCCCTTCTGGGTCTTTAAATACAGGAGACAGCACTCTGATCACAGGAGGTAGGTGCTCAAGGGGAAGTACAGGGGCACCCTGGTGTCCACACCATCACTCACAGTGAACAGGGGCACCCTGGTGTCCACACCATCACTCACAGTGAACAGGGGCACCCTGGTGCTCTCTCAAAGTGAACAGAGGCATGCTGGCCCACATGCCACACCTCTCAGCAGGATGCTACCAAGTAGAACAAAAATAAAAACCAGCAATGAGGTTCTGTGACTACTCAGCTGCAAAAGGTTCCAGCTTTCTGCATTTTTTCCCTCTTTACAGGTAAAGAGGGATGCTCACACATGTCTAGAAACATAATGAATCTGAAGACAAAACCTGAGCCCAGCATGCTGAGTCTCTTTTGAATAATAATAATGCCAGAACTCAGCAGTTTAACAAAAGCTGTGGAAGAGGTGGAAGCCATGGTACAGGAAACACCAGTCATAATCTAGAAAAAAAAGACACTGTGCTCCAAGACTATGCAGGAGGGACAGCTCCTGGGGCTTAGGTCCTCAGGGATCCCAAATGTCTTCCCCAGTGTTCAGAACCAGCACTGCCAATATGGTCTCCCAGAACAGAGTTTGAGAATCTTCACCCCTCAGAATCCATTTCAGCTATTTCAAAAGTAATATATTCTCCCTTTGGAAACAGGTAACAGGAGTGCAATACAGGTTCCTGTGGAATGGGGATTTCCATACCAGGCCTAATAATATGGGTGGGGCCTCCTTTACCATGCTGGCCACTGGAACCCAGAAGGCTACCAAATGGGGCTTGTCAACGCTGGGATGAGCTACTGGTATGACTACAGATAAGTTTCAAAGATCTAGCATAGAGAGAATAGTAGCTATGCCAGTATTAATTCCTGGATTGCCTGCATGATTTTAAAACTACATTAATTTATATGTACAGAGGGCATAATAAAAATTGATTCTCTCCTTCCACCAAATGGGGTCAGAAGCTCCAACCCAAGCTGAAACTCTTCACCCACTGAGCATCTCCTGGGCACTTACATGTTTAAGAAACACTTTGAATGCATTAAATTTTTTAAAACATCATTAATTTTACCCAGTTCTCTTTTGATGTGATTATTAGCATTCTATCTTAATGAGTGGCAAGCAATCCACAGACAGCAACCAAGTAGAGAAAACTCTATCTGAGGCCTGTTTCTCAACAGCCTCTGGAATAAGAACAGTTTTGACATGTCTGATGGTTGGGAAAAAAATATAACAACATTGTGTGAGACATCAAATTATATGAAACTCAAATTCCAAGTGTCCATAATGAAGGTTTCTTGTGGTGACATACAGTCTCTAATGCTTTAGCGTTTCAAGGCCAAGACCACAGTGATGTCTTCACCTACCATGTAGACAGTGTGCTGGGGATGGGGAGATGGTTCAGTGGCAGAGTGTGCTTGCTCTATAAGTATAAGGACCTGAGATCAAATTCCTAACATGTATGAAAGTGGGGGGAGGAGCAAATCAAATCCACTGTATGTCTGTAATCCCTGTACCCTGTGTGAGGAATAAAGACAGAAAGATTACTGGGGCTCTCTAGCCATCAGCCTAGCTCCAGGTTCAGTGAAACACACCCACACCCAAAGGAAGGAGGGAAGAGGGAGGGAGTCAGGGGAATAGGCATTCCTTCCTAAAATGTTGCCCCTACAGACTTGGGCATGGGGGTACAGCTAGGGAGAATGAGTTTCAAAGGTCCTTATCAGCCCCCTGGGACATGAGGCCACTAGAACAGAAGGACCCAGGCATGACCAAAGGCCCAAGGTGTCTACAGCCTCCAAATCCTCCTGCACTGAGTCTTCCTGACACTACTCCTAAGCTACACAAGGCTCATGTTTATTTTTAGACCAGATGGTCGCATAAGGACTCCACAGCCAGCCACACTCAGGTGAACTGCTACAGCGTCCTCCAGCCTCTTATGAAGAACTCACTTGTAGGAATGGGGAGTGAGCCATGACTCCCAATGTCCTCCTATTTCAAATGGTTCAGATCAAGATGGAAATCCATTCTACAATAATTTCAAAGACATGAGGGGAGACGTGGTCACAAACCAAGGAGAGTTGCCCAAGAAAGCTGCCTGCCCAGAGAACCTAGTCTCAAATCTGGTTTTCATGTCCCCATGGGTAAAGAACTTCCAACTTCCTCTGGCTGTTCCAAATGTTAAATAATACATATGGAGCTCACAGTGCCTTGTTCCAAATAGGCACCTGAAGAAAAGACCGTGAAATGACACAGGCTTCAGAGGGAGATGTGAGGGACTGGTTTTCCAGGCCTTCACCAATGTAAGCCTATAATAACAAAGAAGAAAGAGGACCAGCAGGGGAACTCAGCCAGCAAAGGTGCTTGCCACCACACCTGACAACCTGAGCTCAATCCATTGGACGCACATGGCGGCCGGAGGGAACCAACTTCACAGAAATTGGATCTCTGAACCCCCCCCCCCCCCGTATGTGTGCTGTGGTACATGCTGGCTGATGCATATACACAGTAGCTCCTACAGCACTGGGCTTGTTCTCAGGACCTCTGCCTTTTGGTATCTAATGAGCCAAGAGGAATGAATCACCTTTGAAAATATCTACAGTATCTGCCTTGACACTGTCACTGAGCACCAAAGTCTCTGTAAAATAAACAGCAGCATTAGAGCCGGTGGGAGAGAGTCCTGCGCTAAACACTGAAAAAGAATGCTCTCTCCAGGAAGAGCCCACACAAGGTCTTCCAGAACAGTTAGTGCAACATATAAATCATCATGTTGTGCTTTTTATTTTGGCTGCCAGAAAACTCTGATCCTAAATTCTGGCTCATATGTCCCCCTGGAGGGAGTCTAGGTCTGTATGTATGAACTTAGTTTTCCATCATCACACCCAATTAATTAGTCCATGTCCTATGTCTTATTTGTATTTTATGATGTATTGAATGCGTGACCCTAAGCATTCTCAGCCTTTAATGGAGATAGACAGTTATAAACACAAACTATTAACACCAACATGAATATAATGTGATTTATATCACCAGATACTCAAATGGGCTGGCCACACACACTCACCACTTGGCACCCACGGGAAGCCTCGCCCTTCATGCCGCTAATCTAGCAAGCCTTTGCAGTTCTCAGTCTACACTGGCCATGACAGACTTTCCCAAGTGTTTAGGAAGTCAACAAATTACCCAGGATAGAGCCAGTGAAGTAGCTCAGGAAGTAAAGGCATTTGCCAGATGTGATACCCAGGACCCACACACCAATTCCTGCCAGCCATCCTCTGACCCCAAACATGTATCATGGCAAGCACAGGCACTGACACACTCAAGTTACTGCTCTTGTAGGGGATGAGGTCATGTCAAGGTTTCTCCAACACCATCTTCTGGCTTCTGTGGGTGTCCCCAAGCATGTGCGCGCGCGCGCGCGCGCGCGCACACACACACACACACACACACACACACAACTAAATGACTGAGTGTATCCCTTCAGGTAAACAATGAAGACACAATCCTCTTGAGAAAATGAGTATCATTCTAAGTGTGGGAGTCAATCTAGACACTGTTTCTCCTTTCAAAGAACAGCCAGAATGTATATTTAGAGTAACCCCACAGAAAAGGCTAGGGTTTGTATGCTGTTAACAATAAAGAAAACTAAACCGTACAGGCCCTGGAGGCCTGAAATGTGATGGCATACTATATATTTAATAAAGCTTGTCTGAAAATCAGAGGACAGAGCCAAACAGTAAAGGTCAGAGAGTGCTGACCCAGGCCTTTAATCCCAGCACTTGGGAGGCAGAGATTCTCTGGATTTCTGTGAGTTCAAGGTCTACCAGATTAATGATGGTGGCTCACACTTCAATCCTAGCACAAGGAAAGTTGAAGAGGAAGTAGACCTGAGCAGAAGGAGAGGAGGCAGGAGCTTTTCCCTTCACCTGTGCTCCCTTTCCGCTGAGGACTCAGAGGCATTGAGCCTGAGGACTCCCGGAGCCACCATCTACCCTTTTCAGCCTGAGGAGCTGGCTAGGTGAGACCTGGCTGTGGTTTGTTTCCTGTCTCTCTGATATTTCAGCTTTTCCCCAATATCTGGCCCCGGTTTTTATTAATACTACCAAGTAGGATTTGTGCGACACTGAAGAGCGAAGACTTCAGAACACTAAGGATCACAAACGGCCCACCCAGACATCAGCGGGGCACAAGGGACAAACCCTCCAGGCCAATGCTGGTCACCTGGCTGGACTGCCAGAAAGAAAAAGTGCCAGCTCTGCTCTCTGGCCTCTGCTCCTTTCGGTCACATCTCTTCTCCCTCGCTCTCCTGTGTGTGTGCCCAAGGTGAGCTTAGAGATGAGTGGCCGCCACTTCCTGGCCAGCTCTCCACTCACCAGCCACAGTACACTCCTGACCAGCTTGCCCCACCCAGACCTCTCTGCCAACGCCTTCATCTCCTGCTTACCTGTTCCCCATCTGAGGACAACAATACCTCAGCTCTCAGTCCAAAATTTTCCCTGGTCTGGGGCCTAGGGACACAGGGCACTGGCTATACATCAGAAAGACTGCTGACTTTTTTGACTCTTTTCTTAGAGGTTTTCTATATCTCGTGCCAATAACTTGTTCTTACAAGACCTGATTCTAGCTAGGAATCTACAGATTGGCAGAGTATTTGCCAAATGAAAGATGCCCTGGGTTTGATCTTAATATTGGAGGTAAAATAAGGCCTGGTGATGGTTCAAGTCAATGTTTGCCATATACACATAAGGATCTGAGTTCAGATCCCAGCACCTATATAAACACTGGGCACAGTAGTTTGTGTCTGTAATCCCAGTGCTGGGGAGATAGATGAACACAAACAGATCCTTGGAGCTTGGTAGACAGCCAACCTAACCTGATCAATGAGCTCTAAGTTCATAAACACCCACAGGAGTGTGTGTGTGTGTGTGTGTGTGTGTGTGTGTGTGTGTGTGTGTGCCTGTGTGTGCGTGCTATTGGTATTGGTAGCTACCCTGTATTTCCTTGAAAAATCGACACCTTTGCCCAGGGGCTGGCCTGGGAACTATGCTGACAGCTGGCTGGCAGAGAGACAAGGCTTTCTGCTTCCTCCTGGACTGTGCTCTGCAGTCTGCTATGGCCTCAGATGGTGACAACTGGCCCAGTTCTCACACAAACACTTCGCAGTGGAGAGATGCAAACACTGAATCAACACTTTTTCTACTCTCTGGAGCTAGCTCTAAGCACCACAGGTGAGCTGAGGGGTACTCTAGAAACCATCCTTAGCAACTGTGCCAGCTTGGTGCTGCTGACCCAGCAAACTCTAGGCAACCTTGCCTCTACATGGACTCTCAGGACACTCAGTTCAGGTGCTCCACGCCAGGATCCTGGAAGAAAAACTAACTTGGTGCTAAGATCCCCAGGCCAAACCCCAGCCCTATCATGGCCTTGGCTGAGTGAGATTTTCCTGCAGTTCACCCAAAAATCACCCCCAGCCACCTAAATACAGTAAAGTAAAACAAACAAACAGAAATACACCAAAAATGCAAAAGATCCTAAGAGCACTATCCTGGTATATAGTGAGGAGTGTCCCTGAAGAAAATAAAAGGTATGGGAGTCGGAGGGTAGGAGAGAGGGTCGAGGGTGGGAGGGTGGAAAAACAGAAAAGGAGAAAAGCAAGGCCGTACTAAGGTCACAGCGGCCTGCTCAGATCGAGAAGGAATGGCTAATAATTTATCCCCTGGAGTTGGAGCACAACTCAGTGGCAAGACACTTTCCTTCCTAGGTAAGCCCTGGGTTCCATCCTCAGAGCTACAGAAGGACTAATCACAACCCACCCCCACATAAGCACCTAAGGAAGCCTCTCTGAGCCAAAAGATGCAATGCACTTTCTAAAATGGGTGACTGTTCTCACAGATAGCAGGACAGAATGCCCACACCACATGTTCCAGCTGCCCCTGCACTTGTGCATCCCAACAGAAACACATGCTGCACAGTTAGATCCCAAATTCCAACTGAGACAGATACCTAAAAATGTATGCGTATCGGGAAGACAAACCACTTCCTGAAGTTACGATTCAGGACAGCCTATAATCTTCCACCAACCTAAAAAACAAGTGATAAGCCCAACCACCAGTAAAACCATTAACATACTCCACATCTCTGTCACCGGGGTAATTTACAGAGGCTAATTTTAATCCTACCACTAATCCCATGATTCTATGGAACAGTCCCCAAGTTTGTGTTGCTATGGTGAGTGTGCATACACCAGGAATCCATTTACTGTCAGTTTAAGGAACAAGATCATCTTCCTCTCCTCGTATTTTTCAAAGTAAAAAATGATTTCTTAGAAAAGGAAGACAATTGGGTGCCTGGGTAATACGCTATTCTCATTACAATAGCCATTATGGACTCATGCCAAGTGCTACTCCAAGACAGAATATCATCATCATGCTAATGGTCATGCTAAAGACATGGTAAGTACTGGCATGATTGGAATGATCCATCTGGATCTGGGGGAATATGGTTATCAATGAATGATGGTATTTTCTCAGTGACACAGAAATACTAGATCATCTCAGTGTGACTTGTACGCAAGGAAAAGCTTCCCTGTTCAAATTCTGGGCAATGCCCTGCCTACAGTGTTCACAGAACATGGCTTGGGGACACACATATGACTAAGCTTGTTGTTTTACTTTTTTCCTTGTAACAGGAAAACTAGGAAGAATAAAGCTAGCTAACAAGGCTCTCTGAGAAGGGGTATCCAGAAGCGTGGGGGCCCTGGACCAGCACAGCCACACTTTTGTCAGGGGTGGGGGAAGAAGACAGTGGTCACAGGGCATGCTGATACCCTCCTGAATATCAACATGAAAATCCACCCTTGTAACAAATGCAGTATAGCTAAAAATTCCCAGCTAGAGTGCACAGACATCTGTCACAAGCAAAAACATCATTGCAAGGGTAGATAATTCCACAACAGCTCAGAACTTCAGTAAATCTAGAAAACTTATAGATCTATGAAATCATAACTAAAACCAGGAAGCATGAATATAGCAATCTACTATCTATACCCCAGGGGTTGGGGGAAACTAAGCCCTTAAGATGGGGGGACGGCAACACACATTTTTAGCTCTAGGTTAAAAGTCACAGGAATAAAGAACTAATGTGGACACACTCTCTTCCTGAGCAGGATCCTTACTTAGTCTTTCTCCCAAGGAAAGTCCTGCCATGCCTATGGAACTCTAGGTTTTCCTGAATTGGCATAATCACTCAACACTTAATGGCAAACTATACCCCATAAACACGGGCTTTGCTCATCACTCATAAATACCAGCTGAAGAAGCTGCTAAAGTCACAGCTACCTCTGGGCACAACTTCCAATGCATCACTGGCTGTACTCAATTTCAAAGAACATTCTCGAATGCCAAAATAAATCAACATCCAGCACAGCTCCAGTCAGCTCATGCAATATAGGTTAAACAGAACCATATGGTAAAGACAGACACATGTTGCCCTTTGCTGAAACAAAGAACAAAAATTCCTAAACAAATTGTCCCTTACCCTTTCACGTGGGAGGAGGTGGAACTGATTAGAAAGATTTCTGAAGTACTGAAGAATGCTGGCTGAGGCAGGGAAGAAGGGGGTGAAGGTATTATGGCCGCACCATTAACAAAATATTAAGATTCAACAGAGCGCCTACATTTCTGAGTCTCACTCTAGATCTCAAAGCTGACACCATCCTGTAACCTCTACGCATTGTCTCCTAACTAAGCAGAGGGGAATGGGCCAGCTGTGTGCAGGAGGCAGGGGAGTCAGCAGGTCCCCAGGGTATGAGAGGGAGTGAGGGACAATCTACCTGTTCTGAAGAAATAAAACATCTACTCAACTAAGCTTGGAAATAAAATAGCAAGACACACACCGACCTCCTCTGGAGACAGAACCCCTCCATTATATATCGTGTGTGTGGAAAGAGTTCAGTCTTCATTAAATTCCTGACTCAAAAAACACCCAGAGTGAAATAATCTCCCAGAATGAACACATCCTGGAACACAGAGACATGTCTGATGAAACTCCTTTTAAATTATTTTTCCCCGTTTTCCAGTTTTGTGTCTTACTCATTACTTAACATATATTTACATGTTTGCTTCCTAAAAATAGCTTTAGTTCTAATAACACTGCTCGGTAATTTCCAGTACCATTTGGGCTGAAGATTAAATGCCAGATCATTCTTGAAAAACTACTTTTAAGGCATGTTAAGGGGCACAAAATTATTCTTCTTGACAATTCCGATGTGTGCACGGGGAAGCATTTCCTTCCACACACAAACAGCACAGCTCTCAAGCTGGCAGAGAAGGCCACAGCTGCCAGTATCATGTGCGGGCAGATGCATGGGATAAAGAAGGCAAGAGTGGACAGTTGCAACTGCCAGTTCTCACCAGTTCTTTGGAAATATATCTCATTTTCCTCAGCAGTCAGGCCAGGACATTTACAGCCCGAGGAATGTAGACAGATGCCTGAAATATGTCTCTCTGGAATAAAATTAACTTTAAAATAGAGTTGTTTTGTTTTGTTTAAGATCCAGATAAACATTTCAAATTCACAGCCAAGGCCTCCCTTCCTTAAGGTTAACTGAAATAATAAATCCCCCACAAACAGAAAACATTAGGTTGGATTCCTTTCTTGAAATGGGTTTCTGGCAAGTTTCAAAAATTCTTGAAAATTCTGAAATAATCATAGCTGGTTTCCAATGACAAGACGACTCCCCGCCCACCTTCCTGGGGGTACGAGAGGAGGGGGGAGGGGAAACTTGGAACAGGGAAGAAAAAGGTCCAGCCTCTCCCAGCTACAAAATCCCTCCTGGGGGAAAAAAAGGAGAATGGGAGCCAGGGCTTGAACGTGAAAAGTGCTGCCCCTCAGATGCCCCTGATACTCTAAACCCTGAACAGGTGGTTGCCACTACACCCCAGGCCTTCTGGTGAAGCGCTGGGATCAGCGCCCCAGTCAAGGCAGCAAGAGCAGTCATTGCAGAAGCAGGTAAGAGTAAAACCGTCCCCCCAGCCCCTGAGCAGCTCCAGGGCCCACATCACACCTGGCTCCCAGCATCTCCACGTTCCTCTGAGCCAAGGACACAGACAGCTTCGGACTCCAAAAGCCCCTTCCTCCTTGCTCGGGCTTCCCCACTGCCCTACATCCTGAAGCTGGGCTTGCTGGGAAAACGCAGCTCCTCGGGAGTTGCAGTTCTCAACAGCACCAGAGGGGTCGCTCGCCTACCCTGCCAGCTACAGAGTAATGAAAATTAGTCCCTCATGCTTCCACGTGAATAATTCTGGAAGCTAAGGTCAAAGGTGCCGAATTGTAAGCAGCCTGGAGAAGCCTGGAAAAGCACCAAACAGAACTCCGGTGGACTCACAACTCAGCTCTAAGGGTATACGCTCAGGAAGATGGAACATAAGGGATTTCCCTGCTATTTCCAGAACTTGGGAGGGGGAACTAACAAAGAGATGCATTTTTAAAAAGAACTTCGTCAGAATAGCTTTTTCCAAACACTAAAATATATACACACGTACATGGTAAGCTGTCTGCTTTTGAGGAAGAAATGCTATTCTCAGGTTCAAAAGTTTATAAAGCAAATACCTAACTAAATTTGTTTTTTTTTTTTTCTTCTATAAGTTCCATTATAGAAGCACTATAATGGAACTTACAGAAGAAAATAATGATCAAATCCACGTCCAGCACTAAGAGAAATTGGGGAGATTCGGGATAAATTTGGCCAATCAAAAAACCACAATGAAAGCTGATATGTCCCCTGCACGGTAACAGCCATGTTTACTTTGGTTGTGGACCTAGAGATAGTGTAAGCGAACTATTTCTTGTAGTGTCATAATTAACACCTGTCTTTCTGTACTAAATTCAAAGTCGAATAAGAAGCAAAACAGTGAGATGACCAGGGGACCCTCTAAAAGGGCAACATTATAATAGGAAAGCACACAGGCTGGGGCAGGCTCCCTCCTCCTACCCAACATAATCAGCTTACGTTTCAGCTCCTATTTCCACAGCCTTAAGGTATAATGCCGCTGAAATTCTACACACAACCTCCAGTCTCACTCAGTACCACTCCCACAAAATTCTTTTTCCAAGATTACTTCTGGTAAATTATGAATAAGGCAAAAACATATCTGGAGTATGAATACACAAAAACCCTTAAACCCAGGATTTTTTTTTTTTTTTTTTTTTTTTTTTTTGAGAAGGAGCCATGACTAAATACCACGTAAGTTGCCAGGGTACATTACCATCTTTCCCCTAGTTGAAGGCTGGGAACCATCTGTTAAAGAGTATTCCCCACTTCAAAGTATTCTTAAAGAACCCCCTTTTCTCCTTTACATAATCATTGCTAACTTAATCACATCAAATGCTCCACTTAGAAAACTCCAATGTCTCTTGGTAGGAACCAGGAAGACACGGTTAAAGGTTTCATTTATGAAAGTGGAGACACCGTGTGTCTTGTTGGGGAGGACTTCTCTTAATCCACACTAGTCATGTCTCTGGGACCTCAAGGGAAGTCAAGGAACAAACGAGACTTCAACATCCCTGGCGAGTTTTCAGAAGTGCCTTAGTGGCCTCTACAAGACGTTTACAAATAATAGTGTTCAAAACCACCCAGATAAGCCACTATGAAGACACACATCAGCAATTAGTATCAGATACACACACCAAAGTAAAAGTTTGGGACCCCAAGATGGCTTTATATATTAGATTTTTAAAAGCTCTGAAACATAAATAATCAAAACTCCGTTCTCTCGGCCCACTGTTGGGAACAGTGAGTAGCCAGGGCCAGCCACCCTGGTCTGGTGTTTTGTTCCCTTTTGGAAAAGCCAGGGCTACTCTTGCTAGCTTTATTACAGACCCACTGGGATGCCTTCTTTTTAGAATGCTAATGTACTCTGAAGGCTTCAGTATATTCAAATTAGCAAGTGTAAGGAAATAAGTTCTCCTAATGAGCTAAGAAAATATTAGACTTGTATTTATCTTAACACATCAGGATTTTAATTTGATTATCAAAACAGTTGTTGAGCCTTTTCCCTGAGTTCAGTTTATCCCAGAACCCATTGGAGATGGCTATGGGGTCAGTCTCCTGGAACTAAAACTGTCCCCTCCGGTGACCCAACTCACACCTCTGACACCAGGGCAGCTCAACTCCATCTCCAATTTTGCTGCGGAGAGGAAGGGGGCCCTTAGAAGTCATGCACAATAGTAGTGTGGTATATTTAATTCTAGCCGGTCTGTGTAAATAAAAATAACACAGCTATTTGGACGAAACAATTAAAGAATGCAAAAGAAAATGAAGGAGTGATAAAAATGGGCTCTTGTGTACAGGGCAGCAGCGAATTTCATATCAAATAGCAAGCATGCCTAGTTCCTTAAAGCAACACATTCCTAAACCGAAATACTTCAATCATATTAATAGGGAGGAGGTTTAAACGTAATCTGGAAAGATCCTGCTGGGGAGCCCTTCTCTTTGCTTCTACGCTGGTCAACGCACATCAATTTTTAAATTATATTTAACCAACATTCAAGACTTAATGGTAGGTTCAACTGGGACGTGACTTTCTGCTGTACCTTTAATTAAGACGCCGTCTAAAGTTCTTCAGAGACTTGCTGGTGAAGTGGGTACCGGGAGTGGACCAGAGGTACAAGCACTCGGTCCTTTGTTACTCAATGGACACCCTGGAAGGCCCGCCCCAGCCCAAGGGCACATCTGGGCTTCTAGAAACAACCCAACGTCCACTCGGGCCCCCTCTCCACGCAGACATCGATGAGGTCTCACGCGTAGACCACGAGAGGCTGCCCCCTCCGACCCCCACCCACCCACCCACCCCGTACTCACCAGCCACCCCCGACCCAAATCCGCCCCCTCGGGGAAGGAAGCAGGGCCCAACTCAGGTGTGGAGACTTACATAACCGCCCCCCAAAGTGGGGGGACACCTCCCCTGCCAACCCACCTCCAACAGAACAAAGTGAAGTTTAAAATAGAAACCAATTACCTGGCCTGCCCGGGGTGCTGGGCCGCGAAGCCCCGCCGCGCCTCCGCCAATCCCCCACCACCACCACCCAGCCCCGCTGGGCTAGCCCTCCTTCCACGCCCACGCACGCCCACGCCGCGGGCCCACGAGCTCCCCGCCCCTCCCCCGCGGCCCCCCCACGGCTCGCACGGACCCTAGTCTTTGTTACGGTGCGAAGTTGGGCTGCGGGTCCCCGTCTCTTTCACTTCTTGGGTTACAGTGCTAGCGTGTGACGTCCGCTCCACATGACGGGGGCGGGGGGCGGGCGCCAGAGGAGGAGGGGGGTTAGACGGGGGGCCTCCCCTTCGGTGCCCCGCCCACGGCCCGCCCCCTCCCCCACCCCCGCAGCCTGCAGCCCAGCAACAAGCGGCCACCGCCCCCGCCCCCGGGACAGGCAGGTGGGTGTCCCGCCCCCTAGCCGCACGCCACGCCTCTAAGGCGGGCAGGTGGTGCCCCGCCCCCGCGCACCCTCCCCTACCCACACCAGCCACCAAAGCCCACGCCCCCCCACCCCACCCCCAGAGGCGCCAGGCGGCCAGGACGCACAGAAATAGGAATGATTTAATGCAACGACATACCCATTCCTCAAGCCACCGGCTTGCTGAGATTGGAGACAGGGCCGAAAGGGGTGGTGATTTGGTTGGGTGGAAACGGCCCGCGTAGGAGGGGATACGCGGACTGACACCACCCAGTAACCGAGTTGGAAATCTCAAAAGCCAGGACACCCTCGAGGTGACCTCGGTGCATCCAGACACTGCCCACCGGGTGTGGACACTGTTGTCTTCCAAGGTCTCTGACTCCACGAGGGTCCTTAGAAAGGGTATTTAACCCAACATTGCATCATCACCACCACCCCCTAGTATCGCCAGACAGACCACCAAGAGTCCCAAAGGCCCAGCATTTAAACACAAACTAGGCGGCTCAGTCCGTTCGAGTCCCAAAGAGAGTGCTGCCTAATCACCCATCACTATGGATTCAGACAGTAGGCAGCATGGTGTGGCCCGTGACACTCTGCCCGTGAATGCTGTACTCGTTGTGCAGAGCAGACGCGGCTAGGACACAGCACGGCTAAGACCGGTGAGCACCAGAACTTTCATTAACCATGAGCGAGTTCGTATTCTAGAATTTGCCATAAACTAAGTATCACTCTCCGTAAAAGAATGAAATTGGAAGTTGGAAGACGACCGGTGTCCTTCAGTTTTATATGGAGTTAACATCCATTTCAACAACCCACGACCTCTGCACGTTTGCTATCAGCAAGTGGCTGCAACACGACCCTACTGGCGCCTGGAACCAGGCGGGTGGAGCTGTTCCTGAGTGCTCAATGGTGGAGAAGTGTTATCAATCGGTCCTCTTGCCTTCCCGTGTGGCAGGTTTCGACTTGAATCCGAAAGTGCCTCTACTGCCCAGTCTTCGCAGGAAGACGCTGGGAGGGGGCAGGGTCTCCACTTGGACTGCTGCGTGCGCATCTAGCTGAACAGACTTGGATAAAAGCGTGTCCACGTCTACAGCACACATCTGTGCAAATGCGGGAGCCTGCGGATGCGCGCGGCTGGCCCGACTCTGTTCCGACACATGGACGAGTGTGCGCGCACACCCGCGCGCGCGCGCGCGCGCACACACACACACACACACACACACACACACACACACACACACACACTCACCAAATTACCTCCGGGATAGAGAAAGCTGCTGCGGATTGGTCGACAGAGCCGTCACTCACACCCAGGGGGAAGGGAGACTTTGCAAGGCAGTTTCTTTTCTCTGTCTCTCTCTCCCCTCCCTGTCGTTCTATTTAATGGTAAAACAACAGTAGAGCTCTGAAAGTTAGCTATCTATGCGGAGTTCCTCTCCCTAACGAGGCCAGAGTCGGCGGATACCATTTTAACATATCCTGTACGTCCACAATGGACGAAAAGAGAAATAGGCAGCCGGAGAGAGGAGCCTGGAGTAAAAGGGGGGGGGGAGTAATCGGGGCGAGTAGACTCAGGGTAGAGTGTTCACAAGTCTCTACCAAAGAGACTTTGACCTTTGAATGATTTAATTATTTAAAAAAAAATGTTTTCAAGAGTCAGATTAAAACAAATATTCGTCCCTAATTTTTAGAGTCGTTATTTTATTATTTAAGCATGCTGAAGCAAGCATGTTTCCTTAAGAAAGAACTGACCTATTTTTGGCTGGAGATAAACGATCATGTTAACAGATGTTAATCTTGTAATCTGTTTTTCCTGTAAAGCACTTCACATACTCAAGCTTCAAGACCTTAAAAATAACATCTTTTCCAAAAAGACCTGACGTCACAATCCACTCCCTGAGAAGGGAAAAAAAAAATCACACTCCCCTCCAGCTTTTCTCCCCTGCAATGATTTCAAAGACATTAAATCTTTTTCACTTTATAAGTGCCGATTTGTTCTGCCTCAACTCCCACAGGCTTTTATTTGCATTTCAAATTCCACAGGTTACACCAGTCGCCTTTTCAAAAAAAAAAAAAATGTAAACTAACAATGAAGCAGTAAATGGCTTTTTGTGTATCTGGATTAAATAAGACACCGAATGAATATATTTTAAAAGAGGGGGCTAACAAATTGATTTGTGCTCACCCGGAGACCAAGTGACTCTTCAGCAAGCCAGGCAATATGTTAGCTACACACATAACCCCGAAGCTGGGGGTCGGGGGAACTGGGCTGGTCTGTAGCAGAGAGCTTGTTAACGCTGGTGATGGATGCGGCTGACTTACAGACCCACATTTTTCGGGTAAAAGGCTGGTTCTCTGGAGTCCTAATTGCAGGGATCCACTGGTTTTCCGACTCACAAAGCCTGATAGTCATCTCACACTGGCCTTTCTCCATGAACTGCTGGCTTAAAGACCCCACTGGCCTGGCTTTTGACAAACTTATTCAGACAAAGTTTCTTTAAAACTTGACGAGGCGGTTTAATCTAAATACTGATCTTAACTATTCGGTATGTTCTCCCTGGAAATGGCAGAGGAGGCGCCGTTCCAACCCCACCCCACCCCCGCAGCATACACCCCTCTGCGTTCTACTCTTCCACACACCCGGGTATAATTAGTGTGTGTATGTGTGTGCACACATATATGCATACAGATATAGCTATCAATAAGTCCCCCACCCCCACTGTGCTATACCCCAGCAAGGCAAAGCGCAATTCCGAGGAGTCCCCGCCCGCAGATCTCCTTCCCACCCCACTCCGAGTCACTTCCAGAACCTTGCCCCCGCCCCCACCCCTACGCGAACTTCCCTTTCTAGAGATCCCACTTCTTTAGTGTTAGGGTCACTCAAATCTCCCCGCAGACCTGCAGAAGCCAACGGGGGGATAGTGAGAACACCCCCCACCGAACACAAATACGCAAACAAGTCCCCTAGGCAGCGGCGCTCTGTGCCCACAGGCATCGATCCCCTCTGCCAAACCCTTAATAATTGAAGCGGCTCCTCCGGCCCCGCCGCCCATCACCCACCTTCATTAGCCAGAGCGTTTTACTTTAAAGTAAGGCAATTTGCTCTTTGTCTCCTAATGGATGAGAGCGCATCCGAGCTCCCCTCCTCCCGCGTCGCCTTTGACGAAGTGTACAAAGCCAGAGCCTCTTCCGCGCTCCCACCCCGGCCCCCACCCCGCCCCTCCACTGCGGTAAAAGCCACCTCCCGGGCGCTCGCCACGCCACCCGAAGTTGCATCTTCTCCTCTCCTGGAATTGCAGAGCGGAATAACTACCAATACAGAAAGCCAAGTAGTCCTCCTGGCGCCAGGGACCTTCTACAGGGCGCGCCCCCTGCCCAGCACGCCCCCTCCCCACGGGGCACAGAAGGGTCTTGGGCACATTGTGGGTCCCGACCCTCCCAGCTCTGCCTGTGGATCCGCCCTCCCACGGGCCAGGAAGCGCTCCCGCCCCACGGCCCCTACCTTGGAGGGGAGGCGGCGGGCCCCGGGAGGAGGACGCGCACGCCCCGTGCATCTGAAGGTGAAGCAGAGCGCCCGCGGCGCCGAGCCGTGCGCTGCTCTAGACCGACCGCGCCAGCTGCGCCCGGGCGCGGGGGACGCGCGAGGGCGCGCGGGACCCGCCACGCGCCCGGCCCCCCTCCGCGCGCCGCGCGCGCGCCCGGGACGCACCCGCCCCGCGGGGGCCCAGGCGCAGGCAGGGCTCGGAGGGACTGCACCGAGCAAAGACGTCGACCCGGCGTCCACGGCTGGAACAGGCCCGAGGCTTCCCCCAGCCCGGGAATGGTCTGCCCTGAAGGAAACGCACACGCTTCACTATTGTCTCATCAGCACAAAGTTCTGCCACACTGCGGAGAAAGTCTGGAGGCTCAGGATGACTCAGACCCAGATAATTCCTCCCCTAATAGCACTGAATCACGACGTCCGCGGCTAGTGGTCGCCCCTCAGTTTCAGGTCTCAGGTTGCCGTCGCTCCCGTTCCTAGAGGCTGTTTACGCGCGCACACACTACACACACATACACAAACACACACACACTTGCATACGTGCAGACGTGCCTGGGATGCATGTCCAGTCTTCTCAAGCACCTGGACGGGAGCCTCGACCCCAGACTAAACGGTGTCCACCCTGCCCGCGTGTCCCCTGAACTTAATGGGAGCGAGTCTAGGAGTCCGCAAGCCACGGGAAGAACAGGACAGCTCTGGGGCTGAGTGGAGCTTCCACTCGTTTGTCACCGTGACTTGTTTACTCGTGTCTTCAAAGTTCAACTCATTTTGCTTTGATTCTGAAAACTTAATTTGTGCCCCTTCGCCCCCTTTCTACTCTCCGCGGGTCGTAGTTAGTGACGATATATTGAGTCTGTGAATCAAAACCTTGATTTGACTCCCCAAAGCTTTCTTGGTACTTGGCAGGGAGGGGCTGCGGGAGGGGGGAGGGGAGCTGGAGCAGAAGGAGGAGAGAGGAGGAGGGGCCGGGGAGCGCGCCCCGCGATCCGCGGTGACGTAGGCCAGGGGAGCTGTGGCCTGCGGAGGGGCACTATCTTCTCCCACCAGGCTCTTGGCCATATTGTTCAGCTGCTGCGCGTAATAACTCCGCAGTAGAGAAGCACTGGAGCCAACACTCCCGAGTTGGCTCTACCTAACAATCGGCTCCAAGATCCGGGCGGTTACCTTTCGCGGTAGCTTTTCCCGGTGCTAGTGCAGCTCGGGGGGCCCTCCCTAGCCACTGGTTTTGCAATAGAAACTCCTGGGCGGATGAGCTGCAAAGGGCGGCGCTTGTACCCTGGCAGAGCTGGCAACCGGGCGGGGGCATGGCTGAGAGTGAGATGTTTCCGTGTGCATGCGTGTGTTTCCGCCGAGGAGGGGGCGCGGAGGGAGGAGGCCGGCGATGAACGGCCCTCGAATCATAAAATGTAAGCCCCGTGTGATTAATGGTCGGCACTAATTTGGAAAGCAGGCATGTTAAAGGTCACGGCCAATTGTTGCTAGTTTCAGTCTGAATGCTTAAGTGGGATGTATTCCTTAACAATCACGTTTAAGTCTGATTCACAAAAAAACTATTGAAGGGCCCACAATTCATTACAATACCCAGTGAAAATTCACAAGAAAAGCTTTCCCCCAACTCAGCCAATGACATGAGTATAAATAGCATGTGTGGATGTTACATGTGTGTACACAGTCTCCAACATAGATTCAGATATGCGTGGCAGAAATTTTAATTGAGGGTTTTGGGGGGTTGTATTTTTAAATCAATACTGAGCCATAGTTAAGTCCAAGACACGCAGGAGGCACCTATGTTCCTCTTTTGCTCTAGTTCCCGACGACCGGTTGCATTAATAATTTCCATGTGTTGAAAAATTGACAAGTTAAGAGTAGTAAACTGTAAGAAAAAAAAAAAAAACTCTACCAAAAAATTCTATAGTTTACATGAGGTGCTTCCTTTCTCTAGTCTGTTTAGAGAGCTTCCCTCAGTCTCTCCCACGCGATTTCACTTGGTGCTTCCTCTGTCTACAGTAATATTGTGCCTTCAAATGGCTTTCTTGCACACTTCTGGACAATACATTCGAAATCTGAGAGTGAAATTTGATAGACGGACAGGACAAGAGTCAGATTCGTGCCCATGTGACAAACCTAGAAAAGACAGCCTGAAGGCCAGCCAGTTTGTTACTAAGTTAAAAGGCATTTTTCTGTCGTTGCTCCAAAGCCACTGTCCTTGTTTATTGTCAACATACCAGGGCCAGAATGCTCTACACACAAAGAACAATGGTATAAAAATGAATTTGAGAGTTCTCATGCTATTGGTACAACCGTACTGCAGCTGTTTTATATCTTCAAATATCATTAAAAAAAAAAAAAGTCCAAGATTCAGGACACCTTCCATACAAAGTACAAACCCCTGGGATTCATTGGGGGGTGCAGGGTTCCTTCTGTTCTGAAGGGTTTAAGTAAATTGGAATATTGGGGCTGAGCAAAGCAGCAATGTTAATGGTTAACATTCGGATATTTATAACGTTAAACCCTCTGATCCTTCTGGCTGATGAAACAGGAGAAGAAAGCACTCACAGCTCCCCTCTGAGGCTGCCACACGAGTGGTTGGTTCAGCGTTTGAAACTCGGCTCCTTCCAGCGATTTGATGGGGAAGCTGTGCTCCCTGATTGGGGATGTTTAGATAAGAAACGTTCTTAGGGGGTTCCAGTAAAGAAGAGCTAAGAGTGAAAAGCAAACAAAAAGCACCACTCCCCTCCCCCAGAAAAGGCCTTGCCTGTGTGAAAGCCTGAAGTGAAACTCTGCAATAGAGCATGAAATCTGAGGCTGTACTAGATAGGCAGGCTCTAAGAGTGAGCCCTGGGAGGGGTGGACCACAAACACAAATATTAATTCTATCTCTTTGAATTTATTAAGACTGTATGAACTAAAGCTCAGAAAGAAGAATGGCATTATTTACCCAAGCCAAGGGCAATCTTTTGCTCTGTAAAAAACTTAAGTGGACAGAGGGAATGTCTAAAGACAGGAATTCAGAGGGAATTTACATCATCATTGGGTATTCCTAGGTGTTCACTGTGAGGGACAGTGTTAAACTGTTAGGAATGAGAAATATTTTATGTAGAAACGAAAATTGGATATTTGTTGCTATTTCAAAAATAGTGACCCAATCCTAACTTGGTGCTCTTTAGAAAAATCTTCCCTTTCCATGGAGTTTAAAGAACTCAGTATTTTCTGTGTTGAGAATCCAGAGGAGTCTAGGGCAGTCGCCTCAGCTTGGGTGTGATGGCAGGAAGTTAGCATTCAGTCACTCCTGGGAGGGTGTGCCTCTGTTCTAAAAGGCAGATCTCTGGAATGTTTTCCACCTACATGAATCTAAAGTTGATTGTATGGGATGTTTTCATCTTGGTTCAGACTGTCTCAGTTCTCCTATATCATCATTCTATTTAAGGGAGAAGTAGTGTATTTCCTGTGTGTGTGCGCTCACATACACCCAACTACCTCTAATGGAAACTGTGCCCAGATAGTCCTAAGCTTACACTAAGAGGCTCCTCACTAAGGGCAGTCTTCTCCTAGGTAGTCATTTATATGTCAGATAATTTAGGAGCAATGAATCAAAAATGTAGATCCTTTATGTTCTTCCAAACACTTGTGAAATTTTGTTCTTTTCCCTTTCAGATTCTGTACAAATTGTACTTGTGTGTGCAATGACAAGAATGTTTTACTCTTTATTCCCCAAATGCAGAAATCTTAAAAATTTTTCTTGCAGAGTCATCATTTAACAATCTTTCCTTGATTTCTTCACAGGAGTAAAAAATAACAATTTATCTAAAAATCTGCATGCTGGTCCATACACTGGTCTTACTGCCACAGATTTTTCTTTTCCAAATTTTTGCTGTGCATATCTTTTGGGTTACAACAATAGGTAGCATTAACAAATTTAACAGTGATGAATCACAGAGTGAGCCTCATTCCCAACTGAGGTACAAATGTTGTGGAAATTACCCTCACTGTTTAAGCTAGGCAGCTATATTTTCTCACTATTTGCAGCTTTTGGTGACTTCACAGCAGGTAGACGACCCTCAAGTCTGTTCCTAATTTCATCCTAACTAAAAGGCCCAGCAACAGCTGGCTTCAGAATGGCCGATCCAGAGCTCAGCAGATGTGGGTCATAATGGTTTGAAGAATAAAAGGAATTCAACTAAGGAGAGACAAGTTCAGTAAGTGCTTTCTTCTCAGAGAGTCCCAGGGTTTGAGAAAGGGAGGCTGTTTTCTCCTAACTTCTGTCATAATCCCACAGCACGTTGTTAATTCCTCAGCAGGCAGGTTGTGGCCTATTAACATCTCACATCCTTACAACTGCAAAACCCTTGACTGTCTCAACCCCAAATCTCATTAGATGTCGCCATGCATAACTGATTACACGTGCACACTGATGGGAAACTTTCCCAACAGATCTGAGAGAATAGGGGAAGCAGCCATGTGCCCTTCACTGTGGTAGGCGAGCATACTTTTACTGAAAGGGGAAGGAGCACTGAAGGGCCCTTCCTTCCCTGAGATGGGACACATTTGTGACAAAGTTTAAAGTACAGTAGTGGCGACTCAGAGAGGTCAGTAGGAGGAAAGTCAGTGGCCACAGGATATAAGAGACTTGCCCAAATTAGGGGACTTTGGGACGTTGTGTTAACATCCTAGGTACAGTGACTGAAAACCCTCAATAAAAAAACAAAATGCACAGCTTTAACCATTCTTAAATACACAACTGGCATATTTCACAAAGTTGTGTAAGCATCTCCACAATGCATGCCTGGAACTTTTTCATCATTCCAACAGAAACTGCAAGCCATAAAACACTTGGCTTCCCTCCCCTCCCCCAGCCCCTGGCATTCATCAACCCACTTTTTGTCTCTACATTTGGCTACTTGGGGGACCCAAGATCCTCCAGTATTTGTCCTTTTCAACAAGCATAATTTCACTTTCATCATGTCCTCGAGGCCCATCCATTTTAGAGAATGTAGCTGAATGTAATTTTGCTTCCTTCAAGGAAGACAGTGCCGAGCTAGAGATAAAAGTTGCTGATAAATGCTTGGCTACAATGGCTGACTGGCACAGACACCAGGCCTTGAATTCAGTTATCAACACTGGGGGAAATAATTATAAATGGAAGCAAGTAATTCGAAGAAGCAATAATAAACTTGTTAATGAAAAGACTAGAATTTCACTAAAAACAAACCTCTGGAACTTTTCAGTGAGCCAGGGCTGTCTTGGTTTCTGCAGGCCTTATAAGCATCAGCAGGAACACAGCCATGCTTCTTCCCACCCGGTGGTACCAGCAAGCCTTCATCTACACACAGATTTGAGTCAGATTCTCTCAGGTTAGAATTCTTAGTCTATTTATGACTTATAAATAACTTCTTTTAAAATAAAATCTCTTATACAACCTGCCCCTCCATCCTCCCCGCGAAGGCAGAAAAAATGGAGGATATATTTTAAGGTATATAAATGTAAAGGAACAGAGAAATTAACATGCCAGGCATTGAAGATGTACTAACATACACAGCTGAGACCTGAATAAAATCAAACTTCCTGACCTCAAAGAAGAACCTTTAGTTAGAGCTGATTTCTCTGGAGCTTGAGCCCAGCCGGGATTCTAGGCAGTGAGGAGGTGGTCCACTTTCAAATAAATACTCTTGGGGTGCTCCAGGGGTACCCAAGAGGCATAAGGACAAATTCAGGGATCCATACAGAATCTTTCAGAGATACATGGTTTGATCTCTACTGAGTCAGTAGTGCACAGGTTCTCAATTTTTTGCATGTGTGTTTTTTGTGACAGCATTATGGGATTGATAGGCGATGTGGGAAGTAGATCGTTAAACACTTTGTCCATTAAACCCTTTCATGGTATTTCACACTGGCCATGATCATTTAAACAAGATATAAGGCCAAGCAAAATGGCTGCACTGATGAGGCTGAGACAGGAAGATCAGAGATCAAAGCCACCCTGGGCTACCTAAGGAGACCCTGCCTCAAAAAAAAAAAAAAAATCATATGATAATGATAATAGTATCATATCCAAAGTATAAACAAATGTTTGCTACTTTTTTACAGCTATACATTTGTTCACTGATTCCACATTTGCTCTTGAAGCCAGGCATTAAATTAAGTGCTAATTTTAAAAACAGAATTGATTGTATGCTTATTATCAAATAACCTGCAGCCTGTGAGCCATATGTGTGTGCCAAGTATAGCTATGAATCCAGCTCAACACAAAATTGTAAACTTCAAACGCTAGGAGATTTGTCTGTGTGTGATTTTTTATTTTCCAGGCCAATTGTGCAGTTTTTAGCTGACATCAAAGGTTGGTTTTACCTGATGGGAATCCCATAAACAATTTTTATTTTGTGCCATTCACTCTGTTACAGTAACCCAAGAGGAAGGGGCTACTGTCAGATGCTAATAGAGTCTCAGAGCTCGACCTGGGAGGGGGAGGGAGCTGACAAGCTGCAGGGCTGAGGTGGAATGCAGTGGCCATATCACAGTGGCCTTAACCTCTCACCTGAGAGAAACCACAGCCTCGCCAGTGAAGAAGAGTTCTATAAAAGGCAAAGCCAGACTTGGACTTTCCCACAATACTCACTAATCCCATATCTACTGTTTTTTCTATTTATTGGCCATTTACACTTACACAAATTTAGTGATGTCTTCAACCCCCCAAGGTATGTCACCTACACCAGCACCCATCCTTTACCACCTTCCCATCCTTCTGAACCTGATGTGCAGGATGCCTACACTGGTGGGCAGAGCACCTCTCTGCAAATCTTATTCATTTACTTTCTTGGAGCTGAACCAGTGTTGGAAAAATAAATGCTTAACATACATGTGGCATGGCAGTACCCAATTGTATGTAATCCCATCCCTCAGAACACCGAAGCAGAAGCATGAGAACTGATGGCAGCCTGGGCTACATAGTGAGAACCTGCCTCAATTTGTAAACAATCAATCAAACAAACAAGCAATATACATATGCACATATTTAAAATTCACAAAATTTCAGGAAGAAGTCAAGCCAAGAAAAATTAGAGGAAATGAATGAAGCAGGGTGGGTATGGGCTCAGCCAGGGTTAGTACAAGACTCTGGTAGGTTAGAGATAATGGAAATTTCCTCTGAGCTTCTAGCTAATGCACAAAGCCAAGATGGAAGCACCTTCTTTACAAGATGTGTGCTGCCTGTAAACCAAGACTCTTGGGCTAATTTCCCAGTGCTGTTACCAAAGGCAGATTCCTACTGTCTTCCTCGTTACTGTGTGGAAGCAAAATAATCGACTTTATAATTTAACAAAAATGTATACTGACTACGTGAACAGTGGGAATTATTATGAACAAGAAATGTAACTGTTTAGCAAAACAAAGGGAACTAAAAAGATGGGGAAGGAGTGGCCAAGGGGAAGGGTGGGGCATTTTCTCAAAGTTCCTTACTTAGATGCTTATATCAATGTGTCCTTATGAAACTCAGACCTATGTGCCATTAATATTTGCCAATTAAATTTTTTGTTGCATTTATTTATTTACTTTTGGAGAGGGGGCAGTGTACATGCCGTGCATGGGGGCTTACTCATGGGGGTCAGAAAACAACAGAGTGGTCCTTCTCTCAGGTCCAGGTCATCTAAGTGGCAAGCATGTTCACTTAATGAGCCATCCATTGCTATTTGAAATAAAAGCAAACGTGAAAGTCACTTAAGGCTCTACTCCGGCTATGTCAGCCCAGAGGCAGGTATGTTCTTCAACAGTACAGATCCCGCCCCAAGTAGTTGCTGATGCAGACAATATTATCAAACCATATTATCATGTAAGATGTCAGGAAAGACCTGGAAGCCTGTGAATGTTCTTTCTTAGATTGTAGTAACGCAATGTAAAACATGAATCGCTTTTGAAATCATTCCTGTTTCTCCTTGTAATTTTTTTAACCTATCTTTATAGAATATTGTTGGTACAGACCTAGGATTGTGTGTCCCTGAGCACAGATTTACACACACACACACACACACACACACACACACACACACACACGCTGCATCCATGTTCCTGTGTGAGGCCTGCTCCTTCCTCTGAGGACCTGCCCAGGGAGAGCCAGCATGAGCTGAGCTTATGTCCCTAGGCCGGACTCCAGCAGGGAAGCTTCCTCAGGTCTGTCAGCACTGTTGACTCCATGCAGTTGAATTCATGCAGGGCTGACCAGCCTGCCCTCTTACCTCCCCAGCGGCTCCTGGGTGTGCAGAGCGTGAGGCCTTCTAGTAACTGATGTCCGGGCAGGCTCCGGACGAACACTTTTCCTTCTTTATTTCCTGTGGCTTAAACCCTTCGGCTTCTAGAAAGCCTTTATTTAAAATAAATACAGAAAAGATGTGCTTCGCTGTGAGCTATAATACAAAACAATCCTCCACTGAGTGCCGAACTCTGTTCAAACAAAGTTCACGGATGGACTGACAAATTTACAAAAGCCAGGGACCCCAGAGAGGAGGGGCTGCCCCTCACCCGGGTCTCCCTGCAGAGCTGGGCAGGCCTGTCACCAGGCGCCGAGGGGGGAGGGCTGCGCAGTTGTCTCTTGGTGGGGAGGGGGTCCAGGGGGTGTGTGTGTTGGGGGGTGCTCTGAGTTACCACAGGGCCCAAGTAGGGGACCTGGAGAACTAAAAGGGAACCTTCACCCTAAGTGGTGGTCTCTGTGCCCCGTGTTCCCAGAGAGTAAATTACCCGCTCCAGCCGGGTGGAAATGAGACCCTGCTACTCCCCAACCCCTCCCCCGCAACCTTTTTTTTAAAGCTGCAATTGAGCTGCTGCAGTTAACACGTGGGCTTCAGAGTGGAGCCGAGAGAGACTGTTAGGCACACTGATGCTAAGTTTCAACTGTAGATCTCATATTCTTTAAGAAACCTTCGAATATGGTTTTGCTGATATTTGCAGTTGTAGAAAACAGTCCTTTGGAGCAGCTGCAGAAGCATCTTAGTTGATTTCAGTCTGTAGTTAGGAAACATCACATAGTTAAAGTCCTTACCCTTCCGGGTGCCAGGGATGCCACTGTATCCTTCAATACAAAGGCATACTTGCACACATCCTGGACTGAGAATTTTTGTCACAAGAAAACACAAGGAGAATTTTCAAAGCTAAGCTACAGAACTGTAGACTCACACCACACAAGGACTGTAAAATCTTAGGAAAGGGAGCTGATGTAGTGGTGCAAGTGTAGAATCCCAGCATCTGGGGAGGCTGAGGCAGGACTATGACTCAAAGGTCTGCCTGAGCTACACAGCAAGCTCCCTTCTTAAAAAGGTTAAAATAGGAGCTATAGAGATGGCTCAGCAGTTAAGAGCACTGACTTCTTCCGGAGGACCTGAATTCGATTCCCAGTATCCACATGGCAGCTAACAACTGTAATTCCAAGATCTGACATCTTTACACAGCTATACATGCAGACAAAACACCAATTCACTATTAAAAAAAAAGATTAAAATAGGGCTGGGTGGTTCAGTAGTTAAGAACATTTACTGCTCGGAGGACCAGGGCTCAGTTCCCAGCACCTACAGGGCAGCCATCTGGAACTTCATTTCCAAGGAATCTGATGCATTGCTTGGACCCTCCTAGGCACCAAGCATGCATGTGGTATACAAACATGTGGTATACAAACATACATGTAAGCAAAACAGAAACAAGTAAGTAAAACTTTTTTTTAAAGGTAAAATAAAATAACTTTTTTTTTAAAAGCATGTGCGACAACACTACCTCTGTTAGAAATGACGACTCCCCTGTACACGACTGTGAACTTTCAACCTCTCCCTGTGTTGCTGTCCAAAGTTACTGGAAACTTTCAATCCAGATACGTCAAGCTGCTCATATGTATGAGGAAAATGTGTCATGGCTTGGATCCTAAGAGTACCTCAAATGCCCACATGTTAAACACCTAGCCCCTAGCTTGTTGCTTTGGAGAAGCCATGTAACCTTTAAGAGATAAAGCCTGAAATAAAGTTAGGTCACTGGTAATAGTACCCCTGATGGTGATCATGAAACCCTGGTATACTGGCTGACTTTGTGTGTCAATTTGACACAAGCTGGAATCATTAGAAAAAGGAGCCTCGGAGGCTGGAGAGGTGGCTCAGGGGTTAAGAACACTGACTGTTCTTCCAGAGGACCTGAGTTCGATTCCCAGCAACCACATGGCAGCTAACAACTGTCTGTAATTCCAAGATCTGACACCCTTACACAGTTATATATGCAGGCAAAACACCAATTGACATAAAAAAAAATATATAAAAAAAAAGAAAAGAAAAAGGAGCCTCAGTCTAGGAAAGGCCTCCATGAGACCCAACTGTAAGGCATTTTCTCGTTTAGTGATCAATGGGGAGGGTTCAGCCCATTGCGAGTCATGCTTTCCCTAGGATGGTGGTGGGGGTTCTATAAGAAGGTGGGCTGAGCAAAGCAGGAGAAGCAAGCTAGCAAGCAGCACCTCCATGGCCTCTGCATCAGCTCCTTCCTCCTGCTTTCTGTCTCCCGTCTCCAAGATCGTGCCCGGTTTGAGTTTCTGTCCTGACTTCTTTCAGTGGTGAGCAGCATTGTTGAAGTGTAAACTGAACAAACTCCTTTCTCCCCATCTAACTTGCTTTTTGGTCTTGGTGTGTCTTCACGGCAATAGAAACCACGATGACTGAGACACCTGCTCTCTTCATGTTCCTGCTTCTCAATTGCTGTGACGTGAATAGTTTGCTCCACCAAGAGCACCAGCCATAAACCTACAGAGGCCTGCTTACACTGGACTGACATCTCTGAAACTGTGAACTAAAAATGAACTTCTCTTCTTTTTTTAAGTTCATTATCTCAAGTGCTTGTTCTAGTAACTGAAAACTGGCTCAAAGATTCTAAAAAGTTTTTTACTAAGAAAGAAAAAATAAAACTCAAATATTTACTAAAAAGCTTTAATGTGTCTCAGTAAAAACTTATTTCATGGAGTATAGCTTTATGGCAAATAATTCACCCACTATTTGTTTTTAAGCATTATAAGTCGGAGAGAAAAATAGAAACCCTCCAAAAAGTGTTTTGATTGAAAAACTTTTGGTATTACATCAAAATAATTACTTCAGAGAATGTAGTTCAATAGCAGAACATTTGTCTAGCATATGTGAGACTCTGGCAGCCAAGGAATCTTCTCTCAAAATGTGATGGATGTCCATATTGCACTAGAGTTTAAAAGGCCAATGTCTACTTCTTTTCTGCATAAAGATACTATTTTCTACTCAGACATAATATATGAAGAATGCCATTGATGCAAAAGGTAAGGACATCACCCTATACCTAGTTCTGTCCTGACAAACTACAGGACAGGAAGAGCAATAAACACAAAACACTGAATTTGGAGATGTCTTCCCAGTGGTGGAAACTACTGTTTAGGTGTATGACTGCATGTCTTCACAACATAGTCCATTTATAAGTTAAATGTGGGGACCTTGTTTGGCTTCTCAGTGACACTGTCAATTAGAAGCAGGGTTGTTTTGAATTCCTGTATGTTTCTAGGATTTATGGGTCTCAGAGTAGTTTTTAAAATCCATGTGCCCCATCGACATGCTGGGCAGGAGGGGAGGGACTCGCCATGGTTACTCCAGGATGACCAACTTATAAGACAGCACACCATCTTGAACAATTGTTTTATTTTTCATGATTCTTTGTTGAAAGGGATCTTGAAAAGATTACCATAATGCTGAGTGTCAAATCGAGATTTTTTTTTACAGAACATAGCTATGGCAAACTGTAAATTTGTGACAATTTCTGAATAGACTACAGTCTATGAATTAATGTCCGATGCGTGCATGAATATAACTTTCAACAGGTGTCACATAATGAATGATGTTAAGAGATAGTGCAAGAGTTAAGGCCCACAAGGAACACCATGGATAGAGTCATAAGGCAGTACAGTGTATCGCCTAAAATGTTGATTCAGATTGAGTCACGGCACTTGGCTCTGTTACAAAGATAATATTAAACACGTATGACAAGTAGAGATAAGCCATTCATTCATTAAACTAAGATTAGGTGTTCACGCAGTGCATGTTTGCTCCACGCTAGTTTCCTTCCGTGGACAAGGACTCTATGGCTTAGCCTGGTTCCAGTGTGCATAGCATACTTTGCCAAACTGCCATCTTGACTAGGTCCCATTCTCTCCCATCTTATTGGCTGAAGAATTTCTTGGGGCCACCAACCATCACTCAGAGTCCCACCTCCATCATGTATGCTCTCCACCTTGTGTGTGGCCAGTGACTACAGGAAACTAACTGGAACCTTAGTCTTAGAAAAGAACATGAAGAGAAATCAAGTCAATATGGTGGTCCCACTCTCCATATCTGCAAATGGAATGCGTCTGGCAAGATGACCCAAGTGAACATTTGCCAGGAGCAGGTATTCTTGCCAAGAAACTCTTTGTGGCTAAAAGATCTCAGGGTCAAGTGTTCTCTGACTTTTTCTGGAGTGCAGTCATCTAAAGTGGTAGTCATGTGTGATGTCAAAACGAATAGATCTCTTCCCCTTCTTCCAAGTGAGAACATAAAAAATCTCTCACTGGCATGTATAGTCCTTGATCTTGGAGTTCCAGTCTCCAGAACCATGAGAAATAATGGTGCATTGTTCAGAAATCCCCCAGCTGGTAGGAATTTGTTTGAACAGTCCAGATAGACGGAAGACACCAACAACCTACAGCAGCTGCCACTGCAGCCAGTGTGTGTTCATTCTGCACTATCAGCTGGTCCGGGAGAAGGAACAGGTGGTACTCAGCAAATATTCAGCCCATCTGGAGGGGAGTGTCCTGGGCTGCTTCAGGGAAGTCTATCCTTCCAGGCGTTGGCCTACCGTCAGTGATGTCTGAGTTTGGAAATATCCATGCAAAGCACAGTAGGAATATTCTCTCGTTTAGGGTCACTATTGCTGTGATGAAACACCATGACCAAAAAGCAAGTTGGAGATGAAAGGGTTTATTTGGTGTGGTAGTTTGAAAGAAAATGCCCCCCAAAACGAGTGGCGCTGTTAGGAGGTGTGGCCTTGTTAGAGTAGGTGTGGTCTTATTAGAGGAAGTGTGTCACTAGAGGTGGGCTTTGAGGCCTCCTATATTTTCAAGATACTGCCCAGTGTCTCAGAACACTTCCTGTTGCCTGTGAGTCAGGAGGAAGGATTCTCAGCTGCCTCTTCCTCACACCACCTTGTCACACTATGATAATAATGGACTACACTTCTGAAAATGTAAATCACCCCAATTAAATGTTTTTCCTTTATAAAAGTTGCTGTGGTCATGGTGTATTTTTACAGCAATAAAAACTCAAACTAAGACTCTTGACTTATACTTCCACATTTCTGTTCATCATCAAGGGAAGTCAGGTCAAGAATTCAAAGAAGACAAGAACCTGGAGGCAGGAACTGAAGCATAGGCCATGGAGGGGTGCTGCTTCCTGACCT
The DNA here is from genome assembly GCA_004025045.1 of Sigmodon hispidus. Lineage (NCBI taxonomy): Eukaryota > Metazoa > Chordata > Mammalia > Rodentia > Cricetidae > Sigmodon > Sigmodon hispidus. Next base: position 38,742 of record PVIH01005609.1, read on the forward strand.
GCTTCACCTGGCCTGCTCAGCCTGGTTTTGTTGTTGTTCGGTTTTTATTTTTATTACAAAACCTAGGACCACCAGCCCAGGAATGAACCCACCCACAAGGGACTGGTCCCTTTCCCATCAAACTAACAAGAAAATAGTTGGATGTTATGAAGGCATTTTCTCAAGTAAGATTGAGTCCTTCCTTTTAGATAACTCTAGTTTATGTGTCAAGTTGACATAAGACCAGCCAGCACAAATACCTAAGACAAGTAATTCAACTTAAAAAAAGGGACCAAAGACATGTAGGAACCCTATATTCCTTGTAGATGCCTTAGCTGTAGGGAAGTACAAAGCCCGAGCGCAGGCATATAGAACTGAAATGGCTGATGGAACTGTAGTGAATGATGGGAATATGCTGAGAACCACTGTCTCCTGCACTGCTGGCAAGGTATGGGATGCAGACTGTGCTGGGGTTCAGTCAGGCTGTTAATGACAGTGTCAGAGTTTCCATGGGACCCAGCAAGTCCATTCCTAGGTTTATTTCCAGCAGAAATGAAAGCATGCTGGGCATGAAAATTGAGGGTTCACATACTACTGATCCAATGAGGCATCAGGTCAAGATGGTCCTAATATCCACCCACCTGAAGGATGGTTGAGGATGTGGCTTATGGGTTCAATGGCGTACCATCATTTAGTAAAAAAGAAAAGCATAATGTGTGCTGCAGCAAAGGTGAACCTCCTAGAATACCATATGAAGTGACAAAAGCCAGCACAATGTGTGAAGATTCCAGCAACATAGAGTGTTCAGAGAAAACCCAGTTTGAGAGACTAGAGGAGTTGTGGTAGCCTGAGTATGCTACTTAGGTTCTTGTTGCCATAATAAAAAGCAACTTGGGGAGAAGAAACATTTTATTTGTCTTATACTTCCATGTCACAGTCCATCACTGAGGGCAGGAACTCAAACAGGAACCTGGAGACAGGAGCTGCCACAGAGACCACGAAGGGATGAAGCTTCCTGGCTTGTTTCTCATAACCAAGCTTGGTCTTTACGTAATCCAGGACCACCTTCCCAGGGGTGGCACTGCCCACGGTGAGCTGTGTAATTCCACACCACTCATTAATCCAGAAAATGTCCCCACAGACCACTCACGGGCCAATATGATGGAGGCAATTCCTCATCTGAGGTCCCCTCTTCCTGGGTGTCTCTTGTTTGTCAAGTTGACAAGAACTAATGAGCACACTGGGGTTACCAGGGAGATGTCTGCTCATGAACATGGGGCTCCTTTTCTTTTGTAGCAAGGATGGAAATATTTAGGCACCAGATATAAGTGGTAGCTATACAGAAATGTGCACTTGCTAGAAGCCACTAAGTTGTGCACGTTAAATGGGTAGATGGTACATTATGTCTTAATAAAGTTATTATTTTTTAATGCTGGTTATATTAACACTGGTATTATTCTGCTTTACACAAAAATGAGACTCAAAGGTCTGAAAGCCAACGGCTCTTCCTGGGCTACTCAGAAGGAGACATAGGAAGAATGGTGTCCTCCCTGACTCTGACATATACTGGCTGAGTAGCCCCTCCCCCACCTTCAGTAGCTCATCTCAAAAATAAGAGGCCAGAATTAAACAATTTCCTCACATAATAATTCCTTGATCCATATTTTAAATGGCTCTCTCTACACTAATGTGTAAATATGAGCATAATCATGAGGACAAACATATGTGTTCATTTATTTTTAAGAATACACAGCCATGTGTAAATGTGGCTGTTTGTGAGATGGGGCCACAGCAGTTCACTTTTTGTCTTGTGTACATTTCAGTTCTTCCTGAACAAGCATTTTTAATTTATTCTTGGGAAAACTTTTTCATCAAGGAGGAAAGAAAAGATTGCACCACACTGATTAAAATGTGGTGACCTGACAAAGCAGCCTATGTTGTGGTTGCTAAATGCAGAGGAAACACTTCTGTCGCTTGCCAGCAATGGGCGTAGATGTTTGAAGCCCCAGTGTTTCTAAAGTTGGGAGTCTTCTGGGCAAGGTTAAGCTATGTCTCTAAAAGTAGTCTTGGTTTCCACGCTGAACATAGACCACTTTGTTTTGATTTGTATAATGTAGGAACAAATGCTGATCTGATCTTCATAAATACTGAAAGGTGAACACAGAAAGACACCGCCCCTCCTCCAGAAAAAAAAGGAAAAACCTGAGGTGTTGGCTGGGCATCACAGGAGAGCTGTGGCTAAACATGCTATCCTTGCCTACGGTGGTTTAGATTTCCACACCGAGAAACTAGGGCTGTGTAGCAGGGAGCACTTGGATTAAATGGCAGTAAAACTTTCTTTTTTTAAGCTAAAGACTATTGTATATGTATAATCAATACAGCCATTTATATTAATCGAGTTAAAACATAAGTTGTACACTTTAAGACATGATTAAAGGAATTAGAGATGTCTTGGTGGTGTCAAGGGCACTTGCTGCTCTTGCAAGACCTGGATTTGATCCTAGCATTCAGATAGTGGTTCAAAATCATTTATAACTTCAGTTCCAGGGCATCTGATGCCTTCTGATATCCATAGGCACCAGGTACACACATGGTGCATATACATCGTGCAGACAAAACACTCATACGCATAAGGTAAATATGTAAAAAAAATGTTTTTTAAAAAGTGACTAAAGCTGGTATGTGGCACATTTCTGTAATTCCAGCACTCAGGAGGCTGGGGCAGAAGGATCACCACTAAGAGCTAGAGGTATGGGCTAAAAGTAAGACCTAGACTCAAAACTTAAATAAATAAATAAATAAATAAATAAATAATAGGTAGTTACAGATCTAAAGACCCATGGTGTACTGATGCAGGATGTCAGGCATCCACACATATGTGCCACCTGGCCTTTGTTGCTATGACTGGTCTCTAGGGTTGAGGTCCTTCCTCACTGTCCCCAGAATGATAAACTGACAACACTGAGTGATGGGGAGGTGGCCTTCGCCTTGGGAGAGAACTGCCCCTGCTGCAGGAAGGGATCAGACCCCGTGCACTCAGCGAAAGCTATCTGGCAGGACTCGAGTATTTCTATACTTATTAGTTTTTTCTAGGGTTCAGAGCACTTAGATGGAATGGAGGGAAGAAGATGGTCCGGGAGCACCTCTTTTTGTAAGGTTTCTTCATTGTCTTTGTTATTCAAATCCACTGCTGTGTAAGTATTCAGGCAGGAAACCTGTTACACAAAGCCTTGCCCAACAGCATATTGAGTGTCACATACTCAGATGGACTCCTCCTTGGAGATTGCTATATATTTCATTTGGGGGAACTACTGCTCGATATTGTTTCTCTGGGAAGAACATTCTCAGGACTTAAAAAAAAAAAGGGTAGGGGGTTAGAGAGATGGCTTAATGGTAACAGCGCTTGCTGAGAAAGCAAGAGAATCCAGTTTTGAATCCTCAGGACCCAAGTCAAAAACTAGATACTCCTGTAACGCCAGTGTAGGGAGGGAGAGACAGGTGGGCCTGGGAGCTCTCTGGCCTAGCCGAAATGTCTTCCTCGGGTATCGGAATGTATGCACAGACATTTACACATGTGCATATATATCTTGTCTCCCATCCTCCCACACTAAACATACATGTATATACACACCCTATCCCCTATTCCCACCACACTAAACACATGTGTATGGACACCCCATCTCTCCAATCTCCCACACTAAACACACATATATGTATAAACCTTACCCTTACCCCTTCACATTAAACACATGTCTGCATGCATCCTACCCCTCCCCCCCCCACACACCCAACACACACTAAAAAGAAGCTGGGACCATTCTGTTTAGCTTTTTTTGGTTCATAACTACTGGTCAGGCCTACAACAGATTTTGATAATTCTCCACACCCTCTGTATCTTTCAAAAGTATGAAAACCTCGTAATCAGTCAGTAGTAAGAGATAGTGACTGAGCAAGCAGGAAGTACCTGTTGCAGGGTTTCCGCCAAGTTCTGCCAGGCTTTAACCTAGTAAGAATCTCTGTGCACATAGAAGAGGAGTCCACTTACCACCAGCCTGCCCACTTGCCCTGGCTGTTCCAGAGAGGTGTGGGAGCCCTTCCTCCATGACTGAGGAAAACACCTTCCTTCCTGGGCCAGGAGCAGGAGGGTTCTCCTCTGAGTCCTTTTTTGGTGTGTTTATTTGTCTGTATATCTGTCAGTTTTAAGATCACACACATACACACACACACACATACATACATAGACATATACACACTCCTAAGTATGGGTCTGAAAGAACACTGATTAGTGACTGGGTGTGGTGGCTCATGCCTTACAATCCCAGGACATGGGTGGCTGAGGCAGGAGGATCACTGAGAGTTGGAGGCCATTCTAGGTTGCACTAGGAAACTCTACCTAAAACAAGCAAATGAAAAATCCCCAAAGACGAAACACATTAGTTGCTTCCAAATTCAGCCTCTCAACTCTTCTGTACATGAGACCAAGTGATAGAGATGGAGAAAAGCAGTCTATGGGAGATGTTATAAACATGTTAAATTTCATCGGCACTCTGCATTTTATGTAATGCTCTGGGCCTCTTACACAGAGTACAGTAGCCCCTTGGCTCATCTCAGAGAAGACAAAGGCCTTGTGGGTAGGAAGAGACATGAAAGGGACCTTCATACTTACCACTCCCCCAAGCTCACTGCTCACAGGCTGAAATTGAAGGCAGAGTCCTAAAGCAGGAAATGCTTGACCTCTTTCCCTCCCCTGCTGGACTGGGAAGATGCCTTCTGTTAGACACTAAAATGACCCACAGTTTTCCATTTCTGACTTCTGCAGCCAACCCCATACAATAGTGGTACATCCCACCTTTTAACACAGAGCATGCAGCAGCCACCTAAACCTAATACCTTCCTATCAAAAATCATTGTCAACAGGAGGGATCTCAGAATTCTGACAAAATTTAAGAGTATAAAATCTTATGTCTGGGAGGAACTGACTACATTTTTCTACTCTAGCTTCAAGTAGGCAGTTTTTATATGGCACACTAATTAGTGTGTCAGCAAACTTTATTACAGCTTACTACAATGTAAAAGCCACATGAAGGCCAAGAAAGATACAACATGTTATTTCCAAACAAAATCCCCTGCCACCTAATTCCTTGTGCCTGGCTTTGATTTGCTTTTACTCTTTGATATAATACACAAAGAGTGTGATTTTGGTAGCAATGTGTGTACTTTTTAGTAACTTATGTTGAGAGGTCATTTGTATAAATGAAAATTAGTTGTAAATAATTGATGGGTAGCACGGCTTCTTACTTGGGTTGTGGTTGCTTGATTTTTCCCCGTGGCATCTCTGAACCTTGCTTTGAAAGTCTGATGATGCCTCAAATTCAGGAAGCACTCCAGTTAGACACTATAACTTGGCTAAAACCAGCTTCTTGGTGTGTATAATCTGCCAACTTCTCAGAGTTTGGGAAAGGCTTGCCAGGTCTCGCTGACGTAGGAGAATCACTTGAAAACCTAGTTAGGCTGGTGTGGTGTAAATCTCTTAGGCTGGGTTCTGATTCTGTGTTTTCTCAGAAACTGAGAACCAAGTAGTGATTCCCTGGACTCCTAAAACTGTCCTTCCTTCATTTCTTCCAAGTAACAGAACACATGGTAGCCTTATGACACATGTGATGTTGAGAGCTAATTCCAGAATTTATAACTAAACACTGAGAACACAAGGCAAGAATGTCCCAACCTTTACATAGCTCACTATATAGCCCTGTGACCTGGGGTTCACTTTGTAGATCAGGTTTCAAACTTACAGAGCTTTGCCTGCCTCTGCCTTCAGAGTGCTAGAATTAAAGTCATCCACCACCACATATGGGCAAGAAAATTTTTTAAAATTATTTTTTATGTGTATGCACGTATATACATATGTCCTCCAGTGACTGCAGACGAGGATGTTCCATACCCTGGAGCTGAAGTTACAAGTAATTGTGAACATCTGGATGTGAGTGCTGGGAACCAAGCTCACATCCTCTGAAAGAACAGAAAGTTCTCTTAAGCACTGAACATTCCAATGGCCTCTAAGATCAACTTCTAATGTGCAAAGTAAGTATTCTAAGTGAATGTTCAGCTTTCACTTTACTTATTTAACCCAAATTATCCATTGAAGTAAGTGCAGGCTCATTTTGGGCTCCAGCCAACAGCTCATAGGTTATCCCCAGACTTTTAGTAGAGAAGGCAGGAAAGAGCGTGATATACTTGTATTTCCACTGAAACACCATCATCTTGCAGAAGTTAATGATTAGCATTAAAACTGCCAGGCCTGGTTCTCAGCCTAAAAGAAAAGCAGAAGTGAGCTGAGAAGCCTGAATAGTGCCCGCTCCTCGTGTCTGTTGTGTGTGGTCCCCTGGAAACCGGATGAAGACAAGATGAGCCTAGGTGCCCAGGGGAAACGACCTGTGAGGTCCTGGTGAACCTGAGTGGGATGCAAAATAGAGAAGGCAGCTCATTCCATGGAGCCCACAGCCCAGCTGCTGTGCTCCTTAGGGCCAGGCAGCCCTTTCCCTCAGACCTTAAAGATCATAAACTAGTTTTCCCCAAGGCTGCCTATCTTGAAGGGGCTTTGGTTTTTGTTTTCTTTTTTTTATCAGCACTACTTTTTATAGCTAAAAGTCTGTGTGGTTTATACCTGGAAACAATATTTTAAACTCTAATAGATAAACTTCGGTGTGCCTTTTGTCTTGGCTCCAAGAGGGGAGCATTTCTTTTACACAGGTGTCTACATTATCATGTGTAGGTGTTTCTGACACGATGAGCCGGTGGACCCAACATGGCACTGACAAAGCGGCAAAGTGTGCCGAACCCCTCCCTTTCCCCTCCCTTCTCCGGATATCCGAATTCCCTAAAATAAACTTTCATGTGGCACCCAGCAATGAGTATGTGTGTCTCTCCCACGAGCAAAAAACTAACATCATGGCTTCGATGATTTATTGTATATTTAATAAAAGACAGTCTGAAATATCAAAGGACAACAACACCCACAGGGCCAAGCCATGAAGTAGTGACCCACATCTTCAATCCCAGCAGAGTCAGGCAGTGGTGGCACACACCTTTAATCTTAGTCCTAGGAAAGTTGAGCTAGGAAATGAAATAGCTGAAGGGAAGGGGGAAGATAAGGCTGGAGAAGGCTGAATCTCCTCGACTGCACACCCTTAGGCGAAGATCTCAGAGGCTTTGAGTCCAAGGATTTATGGAAACAGAATCTACCCTTTTCAGCCTGAGGAGTTGGCTAGGTGAGAACTGGATGTGGCCTGTTTCTCTGTCTCTCTGATATTTCAGACTATTTTTATTACATGTACAATATATCACCACATATGGCAAACGTCTCAGCTAAAAATTCTCCTTCTAAACAAAGTCTCTTTTTTCCCCCCCTTAAAAAATTATTTGCTGAGCTAGGCAAGATGGTTCAGCAGGTTTAGTCACTTACCATGCCTGATGATCTGAGTTCAATCCCTGGAGCAAGCACATACAAAAATCTGGATACAGTCGTGAGATCTGAAACCCTAGCATTCCTATGGGAAGATAGGGGAATCATCCCAGAAGCTCATGGCCAGCTAGAGTGGCAGAAACCAGAGACAGAGTTTCATAAACAAAGTGAAAGAGGGTGCCTGCTTCTCAAAGCTGTCCTCTGACCTCCACACACTTATTACATCACATGCTCTCAAATTCATACATATATCACACAGTGATAATAATAAATAAAAATCAAAAACTGTTTGCAATTTTAAAGCAACTTTTACCTTGCTGTCTTGATATATTTTTCCATTTCATTGGTCAGTTTATTTATTACAATATACAGAACTGATTTGCAAGGCTTTATTTTTAATCTTGATACTTTTTGAAATTGTTCCTTGGTCTGAGTCACGTGTTACTGGACTCATGAGTTCTGAGCCTGGGTACTCTGCATCCCACATTGTGAGCATCCTTCTACTCATACCAAGAGAGATGGCATGACTTGCTGGCTCTACAGCATGGGGGATCGGTCTTCACTCCTGTCCTTTTCTGTACATCAGAGTACATGGGTCACAGGACACGCACAGTCAGTCTACCAGGGAGCTCTGGATTAAAGGAGCGACTTCTAAATGATTCTCAAGGAATTCCCTTCATTATTTCAACCATGATGACCATATGAAAGGACGCCATAGATTCCAAATCATCCCAAGAAACACACTGTTAAAAACCTTTGAAACCTGAGCATCATGTAAATTAACAATGTATGTCCTCTTTTGGGGGGCATTTCCGTAGCTAATGATGGAGGCTGAGATTCTGTGAAAGGGGTTTTTAATGAAGATGGCATTTGGGAAGAGAGATGGAGGGCCATCGACACTAAGGCATGCTAAATAGCCTTCAAATGACCTTCGTGGTTTTAATCAGCCTAGGAGACTGGTTAGAAAATAAATTGGTTTTGGTGACCATTTAGCCAAGGTTCTCTGTTAACAGGCACTAGAAGTGGACGGTTGCATAAAGGAGACTTAACAGCATCCCAGGGCTTTAAAAGCAAGCAGAGTATGTTGTTCCTGGAGCCTGAGGCTTAAGAGCCTACGAGATCTGAACATGAACAGCCAACTACAAGAGGCCCTGTAATAAATAAAATTCTCACCAGACAGCCTTGTCAGTGTGACAGAGACCATTTAAAAATTACACAATTTACAGTAATACCAACAATCATCCCATAGCAGCCACAGTGGCAATCACTGACAAAGTTAGGAGACTTCATAGTCTTAATTGATGTGCTTGTCTTCTGTAATGCATATCCTACATAAGAAAACTAAAGCAACCATAGGCTTTTCCTTGCCTCCCAGGTTGCTAGGAAACAGGTGTTTCAGTTGAGCAATATTATATAGATGAGTATCTGTGAGCATCCCCTTTTGTATCCATCCTGTGTCTTTCCACAAGGCACTGCCACTATGACCTGCCAGTGCGTTAAAGGGAGTCTTCCTCTGGGTGTCCCTTGTCATGTGCTGGAACCCCCAGATGCACCAATTCAGCACCACCTCAAGCATCCCCCCACCCCTGCAGTGACTCAGGAGCTTTAGATTTTGTGTATGTGTGTGCGCATATATGTATGATGTATATATGATACATACGTGCATATTGTGTGTGCATGTGTCTGTGTGAGCTGCCATGAAAGGCATGTAGAAAACAAGACAATCTTGCGTGTGGTCCTCACCTTCTACCCTATTTGAGGAGGACAGGCTTTCTTGGCTGTTTGCTGATGCGTATGTACATGAGTTAAACCAGCTGCCTCTGCCTTCCACCATCTTACCTTAGGAGCACTGGGGTTACACTTAGGGCTGCCACTCCTGGTTTAGGGGATCCCAACTCAAGTCCTCATACTTGCTGCAAGCACTTTCCCCATGGGAACAGCTCTCCAGTCCATGGGTGCCTCGTATTTCTAAAGGGCCATTTCTCTAAGGCAAAAACCAATACTGACAATAATTCAGACAATTGACCTAGCTGAAGATCCATCTAGACAGTACTGCAGAGTCCTCTACAGCAAAAGGAAGATGCTTGGGAGACTGCACTGAGTGTACTCAATTTAGGACAGGGAAATGGAGTGAATTTGGAACTTTCTTCCTTGTGGTTTCCTTAGCTTCTTTTTTTTTTTTTTTTTTTTTAAATCTCTCTCTCTCTCTCTCTCTCTCTCTCTCTCTCTCTCTCTCTCTCTCTCACCTTAAGACAAGGTTTTGCATATCCTAGACCAATCTCGAACTCTTATGTAGCAAAGGATGATCTTCGATGTCTTTTTTTTTTTTTTTTAAACACTTTTATTTATTTATTTATTTGCCTTGGTGTTTTTGCCTGGAACTGGAACTACAGACAGTTGTTAGCTGCCATGTGGGTGCTGGGAATGGAACCCGGGTCCTCTGGAAGAGCAGACGGTGCTTTTAACCACCGAGCCATCTCTCCAGCCCCGATCTTCGATGTCTGATCGGACAGCCTTCACTGGACTGGAATGACAGACATGTTTTAACACACCCAGTGTATGGTGGTGCCAGGGATTGAACCCAGGCTTGCTCCCTGCATGCTAGACAAGCACCCTGCCAATTTAGCAGCCCTTTCCTCTTGCTTTCTGTTGCCTGGAAACAACATTAAATTCTCATGGAAAATGGAGATAGAGAATGATCTTCCAGGAGGAGAGAGGTACTGTTTGCTAAAGTCATTGCTAGTTGTAACTCTGAATAAATATAAAAAACAATAGCAACTGTGAAAACCAACAAATTGACATCTTTCAGAGTTACAGAAAGCCTTGAATCAAGAATCCAGGCTGTGGCTTTGTTCTGTGGACAGTGAACTATTCCAGACAGCTTTGAAGTCTACTGAAAAGTTGGTATGAACAGAGCAATCCACTCATGTGACAGAATCCAATTAAGTTTTGTAAGAAAACTTTGATATGTCACAAGCATTGGGTAAAAAAAATAAATAAAATTTCATAATTGATGCCATAGTTCACACATCAGTCTGTGAGCATTGCCTTTACCACAATGACAAAATTAATACTTGATTGCCATGATTATTTCACTTAGAAATTTTTTTCTCAGATTCCCTATTTTAAAAAATCACCATCCTCTTTAAATAAAAAAAAAATCACCATTTATATTTTTATCAAATATGCATGTCTCCCAGTTGTTTTGTTAGTCTCTCTTGGAAACTGGTTAGGGTTCTTTAACTAAAACCAAACACACCATTAAAGGACACTAGAAACATAAAACAGAAAGAAGTCAAGAAATAAAAGCAAAACTCAGGCTAACTTGGATGCTTGGGTAGGAGACTGTCTTTGACCAGTCCTGTATGTTAACTGGTTTACTAATTCTCAGAGGAATTGGCCAGGCTTGTGCATTTGACACTGAGATGAAATGCTGTTGTTACTCAGCCCACATGTGACACCTGGGTGCAGGAGTGTCTTGGCTGGCTTTGGCCTCTGGGTTGGTGGCTCTAGTGTTTCCTTTTATCAAATAATACTATTTGCTGGGGCTGGAGACAGAGATATTTTCACAGAAGGAGCGTCTAGGAGCTGAGCATCCCCCACTAAGTATAGTTTACATGCTGGTTTGGTCTACAGCGTGCACTGTTTTCCTGAGTGTCAAATATGTGTGGTATCTTTAAAAGAATCACGACTCAGGCCTTCTGTCCTGCTGTCTGCACTTTTACCTGTAATCTGATTGTGGGGGAAAGGGGGGACCTGCGGTCCCTCCCTCCCCAGCACCCTGTTACTAACTGCATTTGTTTGGTTAGTAATTCTATCTCAGTCTGGACTTTTCCCATTCCAGGCATTTGTTGCAGTGTGTGCATAGCTGCATCTCCATGGCAATGGAAAAACAGGATGCTGGAGATTCAAGAGGGGCCAGGGAGGATGAAACCCTACCCTCCTCTGGCCTCTCGGGAGGGGCCGGCTAATTTATATGTCAAGTTAAGAGATGTGGGGACTTCAGATCAAAGGGGGTCATAGGGTGCCCTTGCAATGGGAGATATTTATTGTGTTTAATATAAATACAAATGTGCCCACGAAAGGAGACAGAAACCGTAAAAGGCCTGTGCACTGTGGTTAGTAAACAGAAATAACACAACTGAAAATGGCCACACAATTAAAATTAACAAGTGGTTTAAAAGGCTGTCTTAATTTAAATGGAGTAAATGAAGACAGTGGTAGGTAGGCTTGACCGGGATTGAAAATACATATCACTGGGAAACGCTGATGGAGATTTCTGACTGCATTTCTGAATCATTTTGGAATACCTCCTGGCTATGAATGTGAAGATCACCAAATGCATATTGGAAATTTCTAGTTTCACTTCTTGGCTGTACATGTTTAGTTATTAAGAACATTTGTTTCCTGTTAAGAACTACCCACTTACACTGAGCTCTGACACAGCATTGATTTGACAAATTAGGATGTGGAGTGTGAGGGCTTGTGGAGGGAGGGAAAGGTTTCCTGTTTGAGGACTCAATAGTGAACCAATTAATAAACCTACTATCAAAGTGTAACAATGGAAATCGACTTCTACTCAAACACCTGAGTTATTAGTGCTAATTGAGGCCAGGTGAAGCGTAGGTAATTGAACATCACAGATAATCCAAAAATCTCTATTTAACCAATAACTTCAAACTTCTTCCCTATCTAACCAATAACCAGAGGTGCTAACAGACAGGACAAATGGATTACATTGAATTCTACTTCCCTAAAGAGTGCCACTCTGAGGCTTTTCATTGATTAATTTAGAACTAGAGCCAAAGATCAACTATATTCCAAAGACAGGGATTTCCCCAGCAATTCAAAGGGAAAAGATAACACCCCAGAAGGTGGGCTACCAGCAAGCCATTAGTGGCACAGGATGGCTTTTTCTCACAAAACTAAGTTGTCCCAAGCTACAGAGTAACCAAGGGCACTCAAACTACATTTTAGGTGTTAAGATCTCAACCAATCCTTTCAAACCTAAAAGCTTATCCTCCAATGGCTAAGTCTTTCTTATCCAGAAGTCTGGGTTTTTGTTTGTTTGTTTAATTGAAGTAAAATCAACAGAGCTCCAAATTAACCTTTCCCCCCTTGATGATGATCTAGCAGGCTATACTGCTAGCTTCTAACAAACCCATTGTGTGTGTGTGTGTGTGTGTGTGTGTGTGTGTGTGTTGATGTGTTGGTGTGTTTGCTTGTGCAGGCACATGCAGAGACCAGAAGTTGAAATTGAGACAGGATCTCTTATTAAATCTATTTCTTCTTAAATCTATTTCAGCTATACTGCTGACCAGCACTGGATGTAGGATCCTCCTGCTTCTGTCCCACAGAGCTGGGGTTAAAGGCTCACATGGCCACCTCTGACTTTTAGAGACTCTGAAGAACTGAACTCAGGCCCTCGTGCCCACAAATGAACCTTTGAAAAGTGTGTAACTCAGAGCTGGAGAGAAGTCTTAGTGGTTCTGAGAACGTGCTGCTCTTACAGACAACCCAAGCTTGGTTCCCAGCACCTACGTGAGGTTTACAATCATCTATATTTCAAGTTTCAGGGCCATCAGCACCTTCTTCTGACCTCCATGAGAGCCAGCCACCCACACCGTGCACACATGCAGGCAAAACACTCATACACACAAAATAATAATAAATAAACTTCCCCTGCAGGAATCAGTCAGATGTCAGACCAGCATTTTAAGTTCCTCAGTGGGCTAATAATTCTCACCTGAAACAAGGATGAACTCCAAAAATGTCTGTATTTTCAGCTTGGTACATATACATACATAAAAAGTCTATACGTTTGCTTGATGTATGCAAGTATATAGACATAAGGTTATGAGAGGATACATACTCATTGGTTAGTTTGATTAGTTCTACAAATGCTATTACAAGCAAAAAATTGTCAACAGAATATTTCTTTAGATCCAGTCATCCCAGTCGTTAACATTTTACCTTTCAATGCTCATAATAGATTATAGATATTTGTTTAATTTTCCTTCTTTTTGTCATATTCCCTGCTCTTTCACAGTGAAACTTTTATGCATTGGCATCTGCTGCTCAGGAAAGTCCAGTGTCACAGAGTCAGGAAAGCAGGAGACGAAAACCTGTCCTCTGTAAGATGCCTGAATCCCCAGTAAGCAAAAGGGTTTCAGATTTGCATAGTTTCATGCCCCAAGGAGATGAGCTGTTGGAGAAGTTTCCAGGTGTGTGGAAGCCTAGAAGATCTAGCTACCCTGTCTTGGGAAGTACTACTCTTGTTCACCGCTGCTGTCCCAGGGCAAAGTGCTATAGGAGTTTCCCCACCTCTGCCCAACGTGAAACTGGACAGCCCTGTTGCACGTGTGCAGCAGCCACAGGGCTCAGGACACTCAGGCTGTCTTGCTGTTCCTGTTCCCAGCACTGGAACTAGAGGGAAGGTCCTGTAGAGAGGTGGGCGGGGAACAGGAAGCAGTACATAGATGTGTCTATATAAAAACTAGGGCCCACAAACAACAAAAAAACATGCTATAACATTTTAAAATGCTAAATGTGAAGCAAGGCTTGACACAAGATAAGTGTTCCCCCCAATAAATTAAGTTTTAAAGTGTGTAAGATAAAGAAAGCCGCTTGAAGGGACATAGGACAGCATTCGGCAGTGACTGAGACATAGCAAAAGCATTCAGCATCTTTTTATCTATTTACCCATGGGCAATCCAGAGCTGAGAACAAGCTTGTGGAGTCGTCCATGTCCCAGGAAGCATGCCATACTCCTTTGGTCATAGACACGTGGCGGTGGTGGTGGTGGGATGCAGAGTGTCAGGATTGACCAGAGGCTACCCTACTTCCCAGAAAGTCAGACAGGAAGTAAAACAGATCCCAGTGGGGTGTAAGGTATCTAACACGGAACTCCATAGGGTGAGGTAACACAGTATTGTCATTTTCAATCTCCTTGGAGTGGGCAATTACCTTTCAGGGTACAGCCAGCTGGCACGCTCCTAAAGCCCATCCCTTGCCTGCCATATTAGGCCTGCTGCTCCAAGTGGGATATGCTATACTCTGAGAAACTGGCTGAGGAAACATGTTTCGATAAGCAAATGAGGCTCGGCCAGGTGGCTACCTCCCAGGTTGAGGAATGTTGCACCGTCATAGCTGATTTGTAAAACACATTCACCTATAATATTAAAGATTCATAATATTTCCAGAAGAACACAAATTTTTTAGGGAACACTTTTGATCCCTGTAAACTCAGAAAAAAGGGCAACATTAAAATTTCATGTTAGCCCTGACTGTGCAGGTTTTTAGATCAGTCCCCTTATCATCTCATTGTTTTGATGGCAGGGTCACTTCTTTGGGTACTTTCTGTGATACAATCGATGAAACGTTCTAAATAACATTAGATTTGCTTATTTAGTTTTTGGTATTAGAAACAGAAGCAGGTCCCATGTGAGAGCAGCGTATTGTCCACCACCCCTGGCCTGAAGCATTTATGATTTGGCCTGTCAGGCATCATTTTTTCTTTCATCTCATAGTGCTTGTCATCAAGGTCCCCTTCATCATTCTTTTATTCCTCAAAGTACTAGTCTATAATGAAGAGTTGGGGACAGTGGTTGCAGGTCTCTCATTTTGGGGCTGCTCCTGTGTGTTTGAACCAAGTTTGTGAGCACGCACAGTGTGGAGCCTAGGTGTATATACTGTCCATTCTTGATTACACACGTGTCATATGAGCCTCAGCTCACTGCCTAACCCCTCCAGGGTTTCTGATCCTACAGCTCTGGGGTGACCAGCATTTGCTCTCTGGATATATTGCTATGACTTCCGGCCCCTGTGTCTCAAGACCACATGGATGGATCTACTGCTTGGAGGGGATGCTTTGGTGTCACACTGGAGGACATGTTGTCATGTGAGTGGGGAGTGCATGTTGCTGGAAGGATGCAGTCTCAGCACTTCTTACCTGAATGTGAAGGTTTAACTAGGCTTAACAGGCATAGGACTTAGTAAACTTCTCTTTTGACTTTTTAACAATAAGGATAGTTTCTTAAGAAATAGTATTTTTTTAAAAGCCAAATAAAGTGGTGCTAGAGGGATGGCGTAATGGTTTAGAGAACACGTGTTGGTCGTCTAGAGTTCAGCTCCCAGCACTCACATCAGGCATCTCACAGACTACCTCTAACTCCAGCTCCCAGAGTCTCTCTCTCTCTCTTCCTCTCTTGATCTCTCTCTCTCTCTCTCTCTCTCTCTCTCACACACACACACACACACACACACACACACACACACACACACACACGCAAGTAAAGAAATACAAATGTCTTTCAAAAAATTACTTTTGGTGACACACACCTGTGACCTCAGCATTCAGGAGACTAAAGCAGGAAGAGAGTTGTAGGGAGTCTGAAGCCATCCTGGACTACATGGTAGAACCTGGTTACATAAACAAACAGTCCAACAATAACAGCAAAAACAATAAAACAAATAAAATCTTTTACCATAATTTTTTTTCAAAGCCAGCCATGGTAGTGTACCATTAATCCCAGCACTTGGGAGGTGGAGGCAGGTAGATCTATATGAGTTTGAGATCAGCCTGGTCTACAAAACAGGTCCCAGGACAGCCAGGGCTGTTACACAGAGAAACTTTTGAGAAAAACAAACAAGCAAACAAAAATAAAAAACAAAAAGCAAAACTAAACCATAGGACTAGGGAGATTGCTTAGTGGCTAAGAACACTGGCTGCTCTTTCAGAGGACCCGGGTTCAATTCCCAGCACCCACACAGCAGCTTACAACTGCCTATAGCTCCAGTTCCAGGGGTTCTGATACCCTCACACATGCAGACAAAACACCAATACATGTAAAACAAAAATAAATAAGTCATTTAAAAAACAAACAAAAATCCTACCCAGGCTCTGAAAGACGTTTCTGTTTCATGGTCCAACACCCTAATTTGTTTTGTATTGTGTGGCAAACACTATGGCTAAAAGCAACTTGGGAGGAAAGGATTATTTGGCTTTCCCAGATCACATTCTATTACTAAGGAAAGTCAAGCCAGGAACTGAAGCAAGAACTTGGGGGCAGGAACCAAAGCAGAGCCCAAGGAGCAACATTGTTCACTCTCCACATATTGCTCACCCCAAGACCAGTTGTCCACAATGGGCTGGACCCTTCCCCATCAGTCATTTATCAAGAGAACAGTCCCAGGGCCTGTACAGTAGGCCTGGTGGAATTACCTTCTCAGTTGAGGATCCCTTTTCTCAAATGACTCTAGCTTATGTCAAGTTGGCAAGACACTAACCAGCAAACTCAGAGAGATGACCTGACTGCCTATTTAGGCAATCATAAAACCAAATCAGACATAAACTAGAAATAATCTTCAGGATTCAAATAAAGCATTGCAGGCCAACAGGCCTTATTTGCTCTGCGTTGTTCGTGTTAGTGAATTGCACACTAGCCAATAAGGTAAGCAAACTAAGAGACACCGACCGACACTTTATATAGTCCCGACCACTCTCCCCAAAACTTTTCTCTCTTTCCATACCTCTAGATCTTCAACATTCAGCAGAATTACCAGCCATGTAGGCAATGGAGCCCTTAATCCTCAGGATCCAGGAGGAAACCGCACCCACCACTCACTATCAGCACTTCTAACTCAGGATGAAGCTATCACACATGAAGTGAGGATACAGAATCCATGGCACGGGTCTCCTTCCCAGAGCCTGGTCCTGCCCTGGGTCTCTAAGGACAGACTGTCTAATCTTCTCAAACATAAGTAATGTCTTTATATACCCTGACTTTATAGAGAAATCACCACTCCATCAATGCCCAAGTCTGAGAAAAGAATGGGGGACACAGGTACTACATGAAAAAAGAGGTGACCACACCTGGACTGGCTGACTTCTCTGCTCATCATTCGAGGCCCGCGCATGCTCTGTGAACTTCCTGTCCAAAGGGAAAGTTCTGTTGCTGGCCCTTTTCATTTGTGCATTCACATTTCAGGTGCTAAAGTCAGCGTGAGAATTGCAGCAATGTTTTTACTGTCCAGTAAACAGATCACTACAATTCGTGCATGTCAACACATGTTTGCAATTTCACTTAGAGATGATGCTTTAGCCTATGTCTCAGACCGCAGAGTCCATGAGCAGTTAGTTCTCTTTTTTTTCCGTTGTTTAGATTTTGCTGTAGTGGGAATAGAATGTAGGGGCTCATGTATGCTGGAGAAAAGCAATGCAAGAGTCAACCTTCCTTACCCAAATAATGTTCAGAGTGTATGCCCTGTGTGACGCTTTTGAGACATTTAAGATGTATTGAGATGACTTTCTGCCTTGCACCAGTTACACTGTATTTTCCCACAAAGTCTTTAAAGTCAAGGATCCATGAACAATTCCGTTTGACCTTTCCAGAGGAGCAGGCTGAATAAGACTTAATTTAGTGTCACTACCTCCACACCTCACCAAGCCTCAGGCTCCACCAAAACAAAAGCCATGGGGATTCTCTCCTTAATCCTTCCCTAAGGAGTGAAAGCTAAGCCCCATGGGGGCACGGCAGCCTTGGTCCTACCTGCAGCCTGCTAGGGCCTGGGTTCTCTGGCTCCCCAGCAGAAGTTCTGCGTCTTCCCTGCTCATCAGGAGTTCACTTCCCTTCCTTTCCATGCTGGCTCAAGGGCTCCTGCTTCTGAGGGGGTTCCACAGGGGTCCAAGAATTTCTAACCTTTCTTCTGCTCCAGCACTTTGCTCTGCTTGCAAAGAGAGAGAGTATTTTGTTTTCATCTCCAGGATGTTTTCCCACATTCCATTTCAAGCTTTGGTGGACAAGGTTGCCTTCCACTTAGTGGTTCCGTGAGTTTCCCTCATCTGGGGAGTAAGATCTTCAGGACAGCTGCCTTCCTCTCTCCCTATCTCTACCCTTTACCTGTCCCGCGTCTACTTAAGACTGATGCATGGCTGCCCGCTGGAGCGTTTCTCTTGTTTACTTCTCGGTGTTTGTCCAGTTGTGATGCTGTTTATTCTGTCTCTAACACTTGATCACAGACTCTTAGGAGACAAGCAGGAAACCTTCCTTTTTTGGTGACTCAGTGGCATCGGGGCGAGGTCTCCTCTGGCATCAGCCAGGAACAGAAAATATTGACAATGGAGTTATAAACTTGGCTCATTTCACATCAAAATCATCACTACCTAACATTTTTTTTTTATTTAATTATTTGCCTGGAACTGGAACGACAGACAGTTGTTAGCTGCCATGTGGGTGCTAGGAATCGAACCCGGGTCCTCTGGAAGAGCAGACGGTGAACCACTGAGCCATCTCTCCAGCTCCACTAACTCCATCCAACTTGCTTTTTTTTAAAAAAAAAAAAACAAAAACAAAACACTTTTATTTAATTATTTGCCTTGGTGTTTGCCTGGAACTGAAATTACAGACAGTTGTGAGCTGCCATGTGGGTGCTGGGAATTGAACCGGGTCCTTTGGAAGAGCAGATGGTGCTCTTAACCACTGAGCCATCTCTCCAGCCCCCCCCACTTGCTTTTAATAAGAGAGAGAGAAAGACAGAGAGAGAGAGAGAGAGAGAGAGAGAGAGAGAGAGAGAGAGAGAACCAACCAAACCAAACCAAAAGACTCTCTGGAATCCTCTGTGTATAATCTTATGGAATTTATCTGCACTCTCCTTGAGATAAAATGTCATGAGTTCAGGGAAGCCTAACAGCTCAGATCAGGATGAAGTCAGTTCTGGGACTCTGAGTCAGCACATTGCCTTTCCCCACACCAGGTGTGTGTGGTTGGATGGTGATGATAAGTGTGACCTTGATTCAGGCTATATCTAATGGTCACATTGCCCTCCAAGGATCTGGTTGTGCCTGTACATATCTTCTACTCCAAACAATGGCTTCCTATTACACACACACACACACACACACACACACACACACACACACACACACACTCCTACTCTCAGCAGTATGGCTTCCTTTGGGAATCATTTTCTTCATGCTGGTGTTTCTGAAGACAGAACAAGAAAGAAAACCAAAATGCAATGCGGGTAGCATTGAACTTTATTTTCTGGACCACTTACATTTAAATGATGAAGCCTTTTGGAGGAGAGCGGCTGATTTTCCATCTACCAGCATTGGTCATTTTCTTTATTTGAGTCAGATCATGCTAGGTTCATTCTACAGGTGTTAATGTCCATCCCTGTTGTTTGTGTATGTGTATGTTCATGTATGTGGATACAAACAAGTGTGATCAAGTGTGCTTGTACCATTATGTTCTTTCATGTGGAGGTCAGAGGTTAATACCCTTATATATTGTTCTCAATCTTTTTATTTTATTAAAATAATTTTTGTTTATTTTCTCTTTCACTATATAGTCTTGGCTGGCCTGAAATTTGCTATGTGGACTAAGCTGAACTCAAACTCACAGAGATCCCCCTGCCTCTGCCTCCTAAGTGCTGGGATGAAAGGCATACTTCATCATATCCAGTTTTCCATCTTATTTTTGAGATAAGGTCTTTTGCTGTACCTGGAGTTCAGTAGACTGACTATTGACCAACTCTGGGCAATATCTATGTTCGACCCTCAGTTCTGTGGTTACAGATACCGTCACCAAGCTCGTCCTTTTATGCAGGTGCTTGGGATCTGAATTCAGATCCCCATGTCCCTGTGTTCTGTTTTCAAGATCAATGATGTAATGCTTACCTTGATAAGAGAGCAGCCTGGTTGGGCTGCCTGTTAGTCTGCTAACTCAGTCATAAGCAACACTCAGTCTAAAAGCATGGCCTTTCTTCTTCCCTGACATTTGGTCAAGGGAATACAAATAGTTGCCTTTCCCTTCCTGAACTTCTAAACAGGCTGTCAGGACCAAGTTTGTATAACAGCCAGTACTTGAAGACAGTCCATTTCAAATGCACCCTTATATTGACTTCTAGAGGAACAGGAGTGGGAAGCAAACCCCCCACCCCAAGCCACATCTCCTCAGGCCACATTGAATCCAGCCAATGGGCCTCAGGCTGCTTACCTCTGAAACACAGCCCCCAGCCACTCAGGACTCTTGTCTATGAAGCAGACCATCACCTGCTCTTGCGGCCTGGAGTAGGCAGGATCACAGTCAGCATCTGGATAGAGGATCAAAGCCTTTTGCTGGTCCTTGCTTATCTCTGTCATCCTTTGAGATGGTCTTAGTGTTTATTTCTTCCCTTTCTTAATAGAAAGTACATACTGGAAATTCTCATTATGACTTAAAAATTCATACATCATACTAAAAGCACAGGAGATTTATAATGCCAACAGGTCTTATAAATCTTCTGGTGGCTCCTCCCTACATTTCTTTTTGAAACGTTTTTTCTTTCTGTTGGTGATAGGGTTGGAACCCAGGATCTCATTCATGCTAGGCAAAATGTCTGTCTACCCTTGAGCTACACACCCATTCCTTGCTTTGATTTCTGAAATTCCTTTTGTGATGCTGCTTACTCCCTATTGATCAACTCTGCTCTTCTGATGTAGGCAGGCTAGAGGGTAGGTAGCCCCCATGTGTTAGCTGCTCCAGGAGATACCTTGGGTGTGCTGGCGGGCTCTGAGATTAGCTTCAAACTTTCATCACTGTGTCTGATGTCAGTATGGAGTTGTGATTGTGTGTATGTAATATATAAATGTGCAGATGTGTATGTATATATATATATGTGTGTGAGTGTATGTGTTTGTGTTGGGGTCTGACTTGGAACTCACTTCAAATTTGTGGTAATCTTCCTATACTGGTCTCTCAAATGTTGAATATATAGATTTGAGCCACCACACCCAGCTTCCTATTGAAAATGTTACAGCAGAAATTTCTAGTTCTGTGCTGGGCCTAGGAGGAATAACCAAAAGCTGTATCTCTGTTCTGGATACCAGGAGGTAAGGCTGGCTGCTTTTTGCTTTCCTTTTTAAGGTTTATTTATTTTATGTGTATGAGTATTTTGTCTAGCTAGATAGTTAGATGAATATACATCTGTGCCTAGTGCTCTGGGAGGTCAGAAGGTATCCGATCTCCTGGAACTGGAGTTAGAAATAGTTGTGAACCAGTCTCATGAAGCATAGGTTTTGGATGGTTGGAAAACATTACCTCCACAGGAGTATCCCAAGCCCCCGGGAGGCCACCGGGCCTAGACTGTGCATAGGATCAGCTCTGTTGGCTCCAAAGTCCATAACTAAGACAATCTGGCCATTGTGTGGCTGGCTGCCCGTTATCTGAATGAGCATTCATCCTCTGTGGCCCGGCACCCTCAGGTCGGCTGGTTCAGGCCTCCTGAGGCATGCATGTGACTCTTCTTAATTGCTGGTATTCATTTGCTGCACATCTGGTGGAATGGGAGGACACAGGCTCAAGAGTTGTCGTGATTTGAATTTTCACTTCACTTCTTGTCTCTAAAAGATGATTCAATATCCCTGGGCCTCAGTTTCCTCTTTGTAACCTTGGAATGATTTAGTTACACATTTCTTGAGGAGAATTTGAAAGGCAGTCGCACAGAAGGGCCCCTTTAAATGATGAAGCATTTTATGATTCTTATCCTCTTTATAGTTATTGCTAACTTTTCAGTATTTTAAATTCATTTTACTGTTTTTTTGATAAATACAAAATAAATAAAGAAAAAAAAGAAAACATTAAAAAAAAAAAAAGATGAAGCATTAAGTGGTGTGGGCTGGTAGGTAACTCAGATGGTACAGGGCTTGCTCAGCTTGCTCAGAGTCCCCAGCCCCACATAAAGCCAGCATAGTGGTACCTATCACAAGCACTCCTGAGGTCAACTTCCAGCTTATCTGGACCTTTATATTGAGCTTGAGGTCAGCCTGGACTATAGTCTGTCTCAAAAACCAAACCAAACAACAACAACAAAACGCCACAGCACAGAAAAAGTACTCAGTGAGTGGATTGTGGCACTGGTGGTTGGGGGGGTTATGCAAATAGATCTTTAGTCTGGAACCAGTCCAGGGTACATAGGAAAGACCCTGGAGAAACACACATAAAGAGGTGGGGGGGAATATGGACAAAATTACATTGTTTTATCAGACATAAAACTGTGATATTTATAATGACTGGTTATATGGCATATTCTTATCTTTTGCCTTCACGGTACATTTTCATACTTGTAGGAATCTTGCCTTGAAGTAGATCCTTGTAAAAGAGAATGTTGAGTTGGGCAACATGAAATTGCCAATTTTTAGGTTAAAAATGGCCAGATATATGTAATTCTGTGTGGTTTTTGCTTAATATTCTTCTCAAGCAATGTTTTCAGTTGTGTTCAAAGAAAAAAAAAAAAAAAAAAAAAGGCATCCCATGAATGATACGTCCATCATTAGCATTATGCCATCAGTGTAGGCTGCGGTAATTATCAGCGCCTGCACTAATTTTGAATAGTCAAATTATGCTCTGTGCCTCTGCATCCCAGAGCTGAACAGCACCTAAGAGATCATTAATCTAACGTCATTTTTAAGATATGGAAATAGCATCTCAATGGGGTTAATCACACATCCCGGACTGGAACTCTTTTTTTTTTTTTTTTTTTTTTTTGATTTTTAATTCAGCGTTCACTGGATTTTGTGCAGCCGTCCTAAGGCTGTGTGCACACAGAGCAGCTTGATTGTAGAGAGCCTTGGTGGCTGTCAGATTTGCATGAAAAAAGAGGCAAAGAAGCTGCCGTTCTAGTGAGAAGTAAATAACACCTAAACGGAAACACTAGCTGTTAAAATATTAAACATTGGCTTGGTAGTTTTGCTCGATTCGTCTCTCCTAGGACATACGTGTTTTACGAACGACTTTAGGCAGGCTGTCCTCTGAAAGACCAGTGTGTTTTGCTGCAATCCGCCTTCCTTGTTCCTGAAGCAGTGAGGCCACGCCCACCGATGCCTTACCGATGAGGGAAAGCGCTCCAGGCTCTTTGCACTGGGCCCCTTTCTACCTCTAAGACAGTGCAGCACTGGCTGTTTACCAGAAAACGCCTAAGCTTGCACACAAGAACCAGTTAGAAACTTGTGAGTGTCTGACACTCCTACTTAGGAAACGTTCTGCTTGTCGAATTGAAGTCTGACTGTGCTCATCTTGTTCCTGTGTGAGGGGAACAACTCTTCCTGTAACCACCCTCCTCCTCATTCCCAGGGCTTTCCCTTGAACCTGTGCACATGCTCACTTGTGAGGTAGATGACCTCAGTGGCTAACCAGAGCATGCTTTAACACAATTGGCTTCTCCTCACTGGTGATTGTGATGTAGCTGGTAACCTAGACAAATGCCACATCTACCATGGCTGGTAGAACCTTCCATGGCAGGTCAGACAGGGTGGAAAGATACACCTCAAAAGGTTGTTTAAATAATAGGTTAAAGCTTCAGCATGCGCAGACAGACACATGGATGAAAACTCTGTGCCTTATGCATCCATGCCAGATTCTTGTATCCACTGCTGTGTATTTCTGTTTCCTTTTTGCATATAGCTTCTTTCTCCACGGGCGATCCTAAGATGTGGCCAGTGGATGGAGGAATGTGTATGCTGGGACATGATGAGGACTTTGTAACCAGGCAAGGTGGACCTAGTAATGGGAATTGAGTGTTGTCATCTGCTACCAATTTGTGAAATGACATTATTAAACATCCGCTTAGTTGGATGAAAGGGTCCCCCTAGCTGGCATGCTTTTGAAATGGAGCACCCTGTGGGCTGAGGCAAGGCCAGACTCTGAAGTCATTACCACCCATTAGCAGCTGGGTGTGAATTGGTTCATGAGCTCTGGGCCCTGAGTTTGGCAGGCCTGGCTCTGGCTGGCTTTAGTGGTGTGAGGCAGGACATATCTCAGGGCAGCAGGCACTGGCTCTGTACAGAGGAAGGAGCCAGAGAACTTGGAGGGACCGGCTCCAGCAAAGCCCTGCTGGCTTTTCAAGGCTTCTCTAACCATGAGCCTGTTCTTAGACCATATCCCCAAGGCCAGGGCTATTCATTTATCTGTGCACATCTGCTTTTTCATCTATCCTGTTATGAAGAATTGCTCAGAAACTGTCCAACCGGGCTCTCCTGCAGAACACCCTTTCACTGTGAGATGAGACAGCTTGGCTTTGCAAAGCCACCCAGCTCCCTCCACAGTCACATAGTGTGGTGTCAGCAGCTGCCTTTCCCAGCAACCCAAGTTCCTAGTTAGATGATGCCTCCAGTGGGGGTTTATGTGTAAATATTTGTATGTTTGTGTGAGTACACACATGAGTTTCTCTGTCTGCATGTGTGGGTCCTATGTGGGTGTGCTTGTGTGTAGTTGTGAATATGGACAGTATGGATCCAATTGGTATCTAGTTATTTAAGTATCTGGGGGAATATGATGGCCTCAGGGCATTGTTTTTGCATAATTAAATGTGATTGAAGAAAACTGTCTTAAAAAATAGTTAAAAGAAAGAAATTGTTCTGACAACCCTTGAGTTATTTAAAGAGACTCTGTCTGAGGACAAGGGCCAATATGGCACACTTAGAAATCTCAGACAGTTCCTCTGAGCCCCCACACACCTAACTTGAGCTTGTGTCCAGTGACTCTTGGAATCTGGCTGCCAGCTCCCGGGGCTGTGGCTGCAGTGAGGGAGGGCGGGTTCTGCGCATATGAGCTCTGTTTCCACTCTGCAGTCTCTCCTCCACGGCTTTTCCTAACATGGTTATACTGAGCACAAACCACATCTTTCTCAGCACAAGATGAAGCCAATGAGGTTAAGCTGAACCTGCGTGGGCATTTCTCAGACTCGATGAGAAACACCCTTTGTAGTGTGGGTCCACCTCATAGGAGAGGCTGAACAGTGAGTGCCCTTATGAAGGTTTGTGTGCTTCCCCATGGTGACACAGGACCTGGCATGCAGCCCAGGGCTGCTCCAGTCCCAAGGCTGAGGTCACACATGTCACTTCAGTAATCAAGGATACTAGCAAGCTTTCCTTCAGTCCTGATGGGGGACACAGAAGGAGGAGAGGGTGAGGTCAGTTCTTTTGCCACTAGTGAAGACAAGAGGACTCTCACAAGCCATAGTCCCTTTGCTCATCAGACTTACAGCCACAGGCATGGTTTCTTTTGTCTTCTTCAAGTATGTCAGGAACAGGGATGTGGGGGTCTGCTTCAAAGTCTTGCACATGGACACAGAACACCACATCCTTTGCCTAAATCCTGCTCATCTCAACCGTCATTTGTTCTCCTGGAGAAAATGAACCGAGGCACAGGAGGTAAATGGAGAGAGTAAGAACAGAATAAACACACCTCTAAATGTGTCAGTTAGGCTGACCCCGGATTTGGAGTGAGACAGAGGGCTGGGACAGCAGGCGCCCTGGCAGAGGGTGGGAGGTGTTTATGTTTTTAAGCTTTTGATTGTGAAACTGATTCTTTCTTTCTTGTTTGTTTGAGGGGCTTGTTTTGTTTTATGGGGTTTTCTGCTCTATCATTATTCATAGACAAACGCCCATTAACAATGGGGGTGGGGGTAGGAAAAGAGGAAGAGCAAGTTTCTTTGGAAACAGTGGCTACAGAATCAGGAGGTTGGGGGCACAGAATTGTATTTTCTCCTGACTCTGCTCTTGAGTCTCAAGTATACTACAGATAACTGTGCAATTAATCTTGGCATGTAAAAGATTGGCCAGAATTCTAAATCCTAGGAAAAGACACCTCAGCAAAATCTTGCATGACGTTAACATAAAAAGCATGGAGCTGTGAGAAGGGGTTTAAATTATTAAAAACAATTTTAGCACACCCCCCTTCCCACATCCTTATGCATTTTCTCAGTCTTCATTGTTTTCTACTGATGGGGGGGGGGGCAGGAGAAAGACTCCAGGAAACAAGGTCTGTGTGTGGGTGGTTTTATTTCTTTATTTTCTCCATCTCTCTGTTTTAAGGCTCTTCCAAGAATGCACTCCTCTGTCTCCTTGGGTAATTCAGTCAAAGACACAACACCCTCTATGCCGGGAGTCACTTCCTTGCATCTATCTGGAAATCTCTTTTCTTCAGAACAACATTTCCCAAAAAACCACATCCCAGCGTTTGCCTGGAATCCAGCAACCTCTGTCCTGTGTCGTTTAAACATTTCAACTCCCATTAATTATACACTTGAGGTTTCAAAAGCTGGTGAATGAAAATCTCACCCATAGGCTGTTATCAGGCAGAGCGCCCTATCAATTGTAAATTGATGTAAAGCTGGCTGGATGGGAAACTGTAACAGAGTGGTCGCCAGTGCCACCTGAGGGCCTTGGGCTCAGCCACCAGATCTCCTGAGTGAGTGAGCAGCTTAGGGTACAGGAGAGCAGGTCTTAGGGGTAGTGCCCGAGGCTGGGGCTCCTAAACAGTGACGTACCTTTCCTCAAATTTCCACTTTCATGGGCAATTGAGCCTCAAACGTGAGAAAAATACACGTAGGGGGAAACTGAAGCATGCTCCAAGTGTAAAAGCCGGCTAAAAAGATGGTCTGGACTCCAGACACATCAAAAAGCCCTCAGGTGAGGAGCCAGACTCCATGCATTTCCCTTCCCTCCTGCCGCAGCTAATTACACTTTCCTCTTCAGTTAGAGCACACATCTTCCTCCTGCTCTGGCCTCTTCCTGGTGCAATTAACTGATTAATGAGCATGCGTCCCTCTCCTTTCTCCTCGGCATTCCCAGCCCCGCCCATCACCGACAGGCAGCCACCATTGCTATGTTTAATGTATGCCTTGTTTCATCTGTTTACTCGACAAATGTATTATTTCGCGCTGCACTGTTTTAAGTGCACGTGGACAGCATACATGGCATTTTGCTTTGCTTTTTTTTCCACTCATGCTTTTGGGGTCCACTAGGTCCGATGATGAATATCACAGGTGCCTGCTGTTACCACATAGCTTCTAGCTCTCATCAAAAACAGACATCTACACAGTGAGCATCCTGTGTCTGCTTTCTGGTGGAAAGGAGCAGCTAGCTATCTTCCAGAAATAAATCTGAGCACTGGGTATGCAGATGCTGCTGTGCCTCAGCCAGCTGGGGCACGTGTACTGAGGATCACTCCGTGGTCTCCATTTCTTTGTTCTTGTATAAATAGCAAGAGCAATACAATATGAACTTAGGATTTGTCTTTGTATCTGGCAGAGAAAAACTCCACATCATTATTTCAGGCTGATTTATCATATCTCATGGCACTGTTTCTTTAGTAAATTTCTTAAAAGAATCCAACTTGGGAAGGTAGGCATGAAACACTGCTACTGACTGAGGTGCTACTAACATTTGATAGCTTCTGGAGAGAAAGTGTCAGTTTTCTCTAATAATGTAACCTTTGGTGGGTTGACCACATACCAAGGCAGGCCCCACTTCCCAAAATAGCTAGAGAACATAAGCTAGGCCCAGTGGGAAAGAAGAAAAGAAAACAGAAATAATCTCCAAATTGAGTGGGAAAGGATTCAAGTGTGGCAGGGGAAATGTGTACCCATCTGTGGGGGGGATTAGGGTAAATAGGTCCAAAAATATGAAGAAAAAAATAAAATTGTTAAAATCTTTTTTCCTTTTTTAAAATTATGAATAAAGTCTCATTTTTAATCCATGTACCCCCTTGTTCAAACTCCCTTAGAAAGTTAAAATCTTAAAAATAAAATTAAAACATATTAATATGGAGTTGAATCTGTAGATTAATTTGAAGATAATGGAAAACATTTAAAATATTAAGTGATTTCACACAAGACAGGATGTGTTCAGGTCCTCAATCTCTTTATTCTTTGTTGTACTTTTTTAAAAGCTCTTCATTTTGCAATCATTTCCAGCCTTGTGAAAAGGTTGCAAAAACAGAACTCAAGTGCTCTCGCCACATTTCCTTTGCCCGGTTTCCCCACATGCAGCACTCGGGTCAGCAAAGGTGGTTAGCACAGATGTACCTCGGACCTGCTAATCAAGAGACCTCGCTCACACCCACTGCTACAGTTAACATGGCGTCTGATAGCTCTCCAACCACACACCTTCTCCAAGCTCAGCAAAAGACTGTTCCTCTCCTTTCTCTGGCCTCAAATGCAGCTCAGAATTGCCCACACATTTAACTGCCATGCCCCAAGCCTCCTGCCCTCTGAGATGTATTCTCAGGGTTTCTCTGCCTGTCATAAACTAATGACTAACAGAGGTAGAATGGTAATTTTTGGATTTTTCTGATGTCTCCTCTGAGTTTAGGTTGTATTCCATCACCACCAAATACTATATAACCATGGCCAAAAGACAGAATACACAACATCTATATGTATGAAACATGCTTATATTAAAAACATACCCACTGATATTCTGAAATTAAAGTTTTACAGTTCACTCTGTAGTTTTGACAACTACGGTTGTCTAAACACCTGTCATTATGTGTTTTCATACAGAATGTATTATTTTGGCAATCACTCATTGACAAAAAAATTGGCTAAGATACTCTATATGGGTTTCTCCATTAAAAAGTTATATTTTTCTTTTTAATTAGTAAGTCTTTTACAGAGATATTAAAAATCTATACAAATATCCTGTTTTCCAAGTTTAATCTCCATGGATGAATTCTGACACACAGCAATTGTCCTAGTAGATTTGCAAAATGAAGACCTTATATGCCCATTATTTTATATTTGTTAATTGGAATTTTATTCTATGAAAGAGCCATGCATGCCCCTTGATTGATTTCTTTCTCTTTGGTTTTTCGAGACAGGGTTTCTCCATGTTGTCCTGCTTTTCCTGGAGCTCTCTCTATAGACCAGGCTGGCCTCAAACTCAGAGAGCTACTTGCCTTTGCCTCCCAAATGCTGAGATTAAAGTCATGTACCACTACACCCAGTCTTGATTGATTTATTTTCTTTTAAATTTTATTTTTATTTCTTGTGTCTTCCCTCCCCTCCCTTTCCCTCCTCTCCCCTCCCCTCCCCCCCCTCCTGTCTCCTTTTCCTATCAGATTGGCCAGGGTTAATGATACTATGTAAAAACATATAGATATGAAGATAGACACAGTTTCTTCCAAACTCAGTGAGAAAGCATCAACATTGTTGACAGATCTTTGCTTCAGACTTTTGATATGTAATCCTTGTTATTTTAAGGAAACTTATTTAACCTAGGTTGCTGGGAGAATTGAAATAATTTAGTCACAAATGAGTATTTACCTTCTTTAAATATTTTATCTTGTACTGTTAGCTTTTTGACACAACCATGTAAGTTATATATATTACACTATTATTTACTACTCCTATTTCTATTACAGTGATCAAGATCAAACCGAGTCCTTATGCAAACTAGGCAAACTTCCACTAAGCTCTACCCTCAGCTTTAATTTTTTCATTTTATCAATTAACGGGAGAAAAGTAACTACTTTTCTCATGTTTATTCACCCCTGCATCTCTCTCTAGACTCAACTACTGTAAACTATAACCTTGTATATACTTTTGTTTGTTTGTTTGTTTTCAAGACAGGGTTTCTCTGTGTAGCCTCAGCTGTTCTGGGAACTCACTCACTAGACCATGCTGTCCTTGACTACCTCTGCCTCCCTAATACTGGAATTAAAAGCATGTGCCGCCAAGTTATACGTGTGCATGGGCCTGAGTGTGTTTACTTCCATGTATATGCAGGAAGTCAAAAAAGGAAGTTGAATCCTCTGGAGCTGGAGGTGCAGTTGAGAGCTGTCTGACGCGAGTGTTAGGAGCCAAGCTAAGTCCTCTGGAAGATTAAGCAAGTGCTGTGAGCTGCTGGGTCATCTTTCCAGCCCTCACTGCATTGTTTCTACCTACTTACTTATTTTTAAATGTAGGGTTATTATTTTTTAATGCTGAAGACTGAGCCCAGAGAGTGTGAATGTGTTAGCATCCTTTCATTTAGCCTCACCCCAGATCTTTTATTTTCTTGACTGAAAGATTAATGGAAACTATGTTCTCTCTTTTATACTGCCTTTACCTGATTTTGGAATATTTTTTCTAAAATGAAAATTATGTGTGTGCATGTGTATGGGCATGTGTGGGGGTATGTGCATGGCTGAGTTTGAACATGCAGAGGGCCTGAACTCTGGGCTTTCTGTCTTGTATACATGCACTCTACTAAGGAAACTCCATTTCCAGCCATGTGGTCACTTGAGTTTTGAAAGGAAGAATGGTAAAAAAGTAATTTTTTTTCAAGAAATATTGCTGAGGCCAATGAAATATCCACATAGAAAAGAATGGAATTTGACCCTGTGCCGCATTATACATAAAAATTAACTCAGAACAGGAAATGGGCCTCAAAGTAAAGCACTAAAAACCATATAAGCCTTCAAAGAAAAAAAGAGAAATGGATCTTTGTGGCTTTGGGTTAGGCAATAGCTTCTTGCCTATAGCACCACAGTCATAAGTGATCAAAGACTGAAAAATTAAACTTGGTCAAAATTGAAAACTTTTACTGGGTATGGTGGCAGTCATCTATAATCCCCACACTGGGGGAAAGGAAGCAGGAGAGCCGGGAGTTCAAAGGCTGTCTGAGCTATATACTGAGGGAGAGGCCAGTGCGGGCTGCATATGCCCTGTCTCAAAAACAAATAAATAGGGCAGCTAGAGAGAAGGGTCAGGGGATAAAAACACTGTCTGCTCTTCCAGAGGACCTAAATTTGATTCAACATCTCACAACCATCTGTAACTCTTGTTCTAGGGGGATCTGATCTCCTCTTCTGGCCTCCACGGACACCAGGATGCACAGACATGCATGCAAGCAAAACACCATACACATTAAATAAATAATTAAATAAATAAATAGGTGGTGACTGGTGGCTTATGACTAAGTGTATGCATTTGCTGTTCTTCCAGAGGACCTGAGTTTGGTTTCCAACACTCAGTAGCTCCAGCTCTGGAGCTCCACTGCTGGCTTTGGATTCTCTTCTGGAACAGACATGCGTACACAAACACAGAGGCGCATAAATAAAAATAAAACAATTTCTACATTTAGTTAATCAATTAAAAATCTTTGTATTATGGGAATTATTCACTGGCAATCTATTATATAAGAGGATTAATATTTATTAAGGGGTTTATATAAACAAAGATACAAAATTGAACTTTAAAGCAATTCTTGGAGCTTTTAACTGTGTCAAGCAGTATATCTTTGTACTTCAAATGATACTATCCTGAAAAGGAGGATGAGACAAAGTTTGGGTAAATAGATTATTAAGTCTTATATTTTACAAGGGGTTTATATTTAGGAAACTTTACAACTCAGTAGTAAAATGACAACCTAACTAAAAATGTACAAAAGATTGGAATAGGCATTTTTCCAAATGGCTACCAAACATAGAGAAGCTAATAATTACAAAGTCACAAGCAATGTAAATACAAATCACAGTGACATACCACCTCATACCTCCCAGACGGCTGCGACCAAAAGATGAGAGGACCAGAGGGAAGAAGTGCTGAGAAGCTCAACACTCATGTACATGACTTTGGGAGTAAACAAGGTGTAGCTACTTGGCAGGTTCTAAAAAAGTGGACTCACAGTTACCTCATAACTCAGCGAGATGGTCTCATAGCCCAGGCTAGCCTGGAACTCAGTGAGGAGCCCAGGCTAAGCTGATGTCAAAAATCCTCCTGCCTCTGCCTCTGGAAGGCTGGAATTACAGATGTGCCTCACCCTGTCCGGCTCATGACCAGGCAACTGTATTCATAGGAGCATAATGAAGAAAAATAAAACCCACACCCACACACACATTTGTACACTACAGTTCACAGCCCCATATATGTAATAGCCTCAGAGTAGAAATAGCTCAGATAGCAGACAGCTGATGGTGGAAAAACAAATGAGGCACTTCTTACGGAAACATCTTTGGGCAAAACAAAGGAATGAATTATTGGCAAGAGCCATAGACTTGATTTGAAAATGTTATCCCACATGAAAGAAAATAGTCACAAAAAATCACATCACGAATCATTTCAGGCAGGTATCTGGAATAGGCGTGTTTATAGGTTTAGGTAGTAAACCCAGGGTTGCTGGGGCTGGAGATGGCAGGGTGAGGGCAGGAAGGGAACTGGGAAATGGTGGCTTATGGTTTTAAGGGTAGTGAAAACGTTCTAAAATCAGACTACAGCAATTATTGCACAACTTGGGAAATACTAAAGCCGTTGAAAGGCAGACACACTCTAACAAGTGAACTTTATAGTATGAAGATTTATATCCTATTAAACCTGATCCACTGTGCCTGGTGTGTGTGTGTGTGTGTGTGTGTGTGTGTGTGAGAGAGAGAGAGAGAGAGAGAGAGAGAGAGAGAGAGAGAGAGAGAGAGAGAGAGAGACTCCCAAGCCCAAGCTGGAACTCACTAAGTAAGTAGGAAGACATAGAACTTCTGACCCTCTGGCCTCCGCCTCCCGAGTGCTGTATCAATCCTTTAGCCTTTTCCATGCCGGAGAAGCAGTCTACCAGCTGAGCCAACTTCAGCCCCACCCGGGCTGATCAGGAAGAGCAGAGCTTTTGATGATCATGTCAGTGTCCTGACTACCTAGTGCTCTGTTCATTTTCCATGTTTCTTGTGTGTGCAGTTTGGTAATTCTCCCTAATATTCCTCTCCTCCACTTAGCAGTTTATGTGGAGAGCAGTAGCCAGCCATCGTCACTGCGAGTAGCCCATGTCCCTCCTGCACATCTCTCCTTCTCAGAGATCTCTGTATCCACATGGTCTCTCCAGCAGGTTTTGCTGTCTGGAAAATGTCCTACAGTAGTTTTGTCCCGTGTGGTGCCTTTATTTTCATTGTTTCCTCGTTGGCTTCTGGTTTCCCAGGTTGCCTTTTTCAATGTCTTATGTGGAATAATCAGTATATACAAGTATGATTTCATTTACTCAGGGACTAGAAATTCTATGTCTCCCTCATAAGTGCCTCACTTCTACCCAGTTTTTGTTGTTAATAGTGAATTCATAATTTTAAAGATTAATTTTCTTCTTAGAATTTATTTTTGTTTGCATTTTGTATGTGTTGTGTGAGTGTATATGCAAAGGTGGGGGGGGAGCGCAAACATGCCTGTGCATTTGTGTAGAGGCCAAAGGTCAACACCTCTCCACTTATTTATATATATATATTGATATATTTATTAATTATTTAATGAGACCGGTCTCTATCTGAACCCAGAGCTCACTGTTTCAATGACTGGCTGGCCCTTGAGCTCTCCTTTTTTGTCTGAGTCTGTCTCCCCCAGCCTTGGGTACAGGTGCACACTGCCACACGTGGCTTTCACCCAGATGCTGGGGGTTCAGATTCACATGCTTTCACAATGAGCACTTTACCCACAAAGCCCCTAAGACCACCTAACTGACTTTTTAATTTAGAGTTATTTAGTAGTGAGTGGGTGTAGTGTTGGATGCCCACAATCCCAGCATTTCAAAGGCAGAGGCAGAAGGATGGCTGTGAATCTGAGGCCAGCTTATAATAGTCAAGTTAAGGAGTCCCAGCCAGACAGGGTTACAGAGGGAACAGTGTCTAATGCAGGGAACCCAGTTATTACCAGTGCACTAGTTTCTAAGAAAGAGGCTTTCAAAAATTATCACTGACAGTCTTGTCAATTTCCATATAAAAAAAGTAAAACCCCACTAACTTGTTTATCACATGCAAGTGTGTGTGTGTGTGTGTGTGTGTGTGTGTGTGTGTGTGTGTGTGTGTGAAAGAGAGAGACAGAGACAGAGTCAGGACAACTTGGAGTCTGTTCTCTGCATGTTGTTCTCTGACTTCCTCACATCACCAGGTAGGTTATGGATCTGGAACAGCTGTGAAAAGGCTCTTGAGCAGGACCTTTACCTGCTGACCTTTCTTTCCAGCCACAGCCATTTTTATTTTTGGCATAGTGGGGTGAGGGAGCCTCATCTGAGCCATACTTGATCTATCTATGTAATCCCTTCACATGCATACTCAAGACAATGCATACTTTCTCCTGGTAGGAGTCCTGTTTCCCAAGTACCCACACTCCTATCCTTGGATCTTGGTATCTGTGGTCGGCTTTGGTCTTCTCTCTTGACCCATCTTGGAAGGGATGGACCAATATTCCCAGCTACCACTGATGGCTCTCCATCACCCATGGGTGGGTCTGCAGTCTCTTTAGAGAGTATCGCCATCCTCTTACAAACATCCTCAGACTTAGTTCTTCTGTCCCAGATTTTAAGAGCACTATGCTGGGTCTCTCCCTTCCTTACTTGAATGTTCATTTATAATCCTTGTATTGTCAACACTCTACTGTCTTTTGCTCTCAGTATGTTTGTTCAATGCTTGACCCTAGGAAGAGTTTTTATGTTCAGTTGGTTGATGGATCCTATTCAGACTTATCATTAGTTCTGTGCAAAGCTCGCTCTGATATGTGAATGTTTTTCTGAGCCAGACTTCCCACCCTTTGTTGCATGCTCTGCTGTGTAGGGCACACTTTTCTTGGCTTACTTTTAGTACTTCCCCCCAAAACTGTTTTCTTAGGAAAAGTGGATCTTGGATTAGTCAACTGCCTGAGATAAACCTTTGAGTGCTTTTATTATGCCTTCGATTTTTGCTCTGCTGAGTGCATGCTCTTTGTTCCCAGCAGCCAAAACTACAGTCAGTTTATTTATTTCAGGGCATTTGTCTAGAGTAACATCCTAGGCAATACTACACTTCATCTAGTTGTTTAAGAATCTTGCATCGCTGCTGCCTGTGTCCAGCGCTGTGTTTCCCCATCAAAGGGCAACCAGACTCTCCAGTGAGATTGGTTGCCCTTCACTCCTGAAGGCCTTAAAGTATTCCCTTTGTTTAGGGCAGGCTTCACTTCACCTCTGTCCTTGGATGCTCCCATCATTTCTCCATTCTTAGTTTTGTTTTTCTAGTCTGTACTTTTTCTTTTTAAAAAAATATTATGAAAATTTATCAATCCATGAGTTTGTATTCAATGTAGAGTTAAAATTTGCATCAAAAATCCACTTATGTGACACAAACCAATATCATCAGAATTCCCTAGATTCTTAAGTTAAATGTGAACAAACCATGACTTTTTAATCTCATATCAAACTGGGGTACTGCTTTAAAACTTTCTGACAAAACCAAAAAAAATGTGTCTTCAAAATTACTTCTAACATAGAGTCACATTTACCTTCATGCAGTATGGTTAAGAAGAATGGCTAGCTCTTGAGGATGTTATGTATCTGATACATCAAGAATGACCTGCTAGAGTACTGACGGTACAAGGGGGAAACACACACTTTAGTATTTGTCTAAAGGTAAAAATGATTAAAACAGGCTTTGACAATGGTGTTGCATCCATATAAGAAAAATCATTGCACAATTCTTATGTCTACTCTAATCTTTAGATGTTTAAACCAATTTAAAAATAATACTGGCCTTCCAAAAGGATACAGCTGATAGATCTTGTAGGTGTGTCTGAGTTGGATCACAGTCAGGTTAGTTGTTCTTAATATCTTTTATTTTTTGAATGGTTTTGTTTCTGCATTGAAACAAAAGAGATGATTTAACTGAATTGTAGCACTTAATTCAAAACCACCAACCTTTTCAACTAGATTTTGTTCTGAAGATAGTTCATGAACCACCATTCCTACCTTACTATCAGGGTCTTGCCATAATGACTTTTTAAAATTATAAATAAAGTCATATTTTTTTATCCATGTATTCCCTTGTTCAGACTCCCTTTCCCTTCCCACCCCTCCTAGTCACTCTCTCTTCTCCCCATCACTTTATCTCCTCCCTAGTAAGGGCAGGAGGTCCCAAGGTCCCAAGGTTGTTTAGTTCAGCATCCACTCCAGGCAGATCTATCTGCTTTCCTCATCCCAACATCCAGACTGAGTTAGGTGTTCCTCTGGAGGGAATGGGCTCCAAGGTGCTGGTCCAAGGTGTTTCATATCCCAAGCTGTTCAGAGGTTGTGGTTTGCAGCTCGGGCATGTTTAGCTTTTTGTTTAGAGTTCACTAATGAGTGAGTACATCCCCTGCTTATCATTCTGGGTTTGTGATACCTCGCTCAGGAGGATATTCTCCAAATCCATCCATTTGCCTGCAAATTTTAGGATATCATTTTTTCTTACAGCTGAGTAGTACTCCATTGTGTAGATGTACCACAGTTTGTTAATCCATTCTTCAGTTGAAGGACATCTAGGTTGTTTCCAGGTTTTTGCTATTACAAATAATGCAGCTATAAACATAGTTGAGCTAATGCCTTTGGGGTGCAAATGTGCATCTTTAAGGTATATGCCCAGTAATGGTATTGCTGGATCCTTGGGGGGATTGATTCCCAGTTTTCTGAGAAATGGCCATACTGCATTCCATGGGAATCAGGCCCCCCCTTTTTTTTGAAGAGGGGCCATGATTCCCATTCCACTGACCTCCTTCTGGGATCTATACCCAGAGTCTCTCTCTCTCTCTCTCTCTCTCTCTCTCTCTCCCTCTCCCCATCTCTTCTCCTTTTCCTTGTCATCTAATCCTTCACCTAATCTTGTAGCTCAATCATCTTTAGCTCTTTCTTTCTTTTCTCTTATTTATGTTGGGTGCTTATTGTTTCCACCTTTTGAGAATGCTGTAGTTACAGTTTGAATTGCAATACTATTATAAAATGCACCACAATAATAAATGCTTGTAAAAATTGGTTAAGATTAAATTAATTTGATATATTGAAAGTACAGGGGTCAGAAATTAAGACAAATAAGATATCGTTAAATACAGATTGTTTTTGTTTTCTGAGCATGTGTGCCTGTGTAATATACAAACCTAGAACATTGTATATTCCAGACATATCCCCAGTCCTTTCCAAGACCATCTCCTCAGTGACAAGGATTTCCAAAGCCTTTGGAATACTGATGTGGGTTGTCACTGTGCATATAGGTGACATATGGAAGCTCCATATGGGAGGGAAGGGTGACTTCCCTTTGCATGGTCGGGACCTTCCATGGCACTGGGAGAAAGGATAAGGGTGTAATTGAGCTACAGGTCAAAGGTCAGGGAATAAGTGACAGCCCCGGCCGGGCGAGTGTGTGACTCTGGCCAAGGCTCGGCAGCTCACATTTGTCTGATAGTACAGGGATGAACACAGGCCAGAAAAGACGCTGAGTGGCTTTTCCTCATGGAATGACTGTGGAATTAAATGATGAAAAAAAACCAGACTCTGGGTGACAAAATGGCAAGAATAGTAACTTTGACCAGACATGGCTATGCTTCAGGCACTAATTCTTCATGGCCATCCATCTGCTTCCTCTTCCCAAGCACAAAGAACACTCCTTCCAACAGCTGATCCAACAGAGAACTGCATGGGAATCTCTAGACGGGTCATCGGCAATGCTTACCTCTGTTTAACCTTTCCAGGGACTGAGACTAAAAGTGCTAGTTTTAGGGAAAAGAATTATAGTCAGAAATAGAGTTGAGGAAGAAAAAAACTTTAAAAACTCCTAATATCTCACAAAAGTTTTATTTAAGTTAGGTAGGAATCAGTAGAGACATTGATGTATATTTTACTGATAAAAGCAAAACATACAGTCAGTTCCTGTGTGCAGTCATGTGTGTACACATACATGGTGTGTACACGCACATGTATGTGTATACACACACATATGTGTACATTCTTATGTGCAACGTAAGTGTGTGAAGACATGTGTATCCTGTTTGTGCATGTGTGTGTGTTGTGTATGTGTGTGTGTTATATATGTGTGTGCGTTTGTGTGTGTCTATGTGGTGTTTCCACTGCCGCTATCCACTAGCTGAAGATGGCATCAACAGTTAAACCAAGAATGAGAGGGTTTCTGTCCCAGCAAGATGGCTTCTGCCCTGGGAAGCAGAACCATTGCTACCATGTCACACTTAAAAATGTTAACACAACTGGAAAGTAACCTAGCTGTCACATGAAGGCACCATCTGTTTCAATAGCTGTGCTACATGGTGACACGTTACGGTGTGGTGGCTGCCAGCCTGTGGTGAGGGTGCAGAACTATCATGGGACATTCTCTGTGAGCTCCTGTGTTTCCTGGCATCACTGCTTGGGCACACTTTCATTTGTGCAATTTTGTCCTAGGCCTTGTCATTGTTATTATTATTTTGCAAGGTTGAAGTATAGGATTCAATATAGCAGTATTCTGATCCTGGAGCCATGCACTTACAGTCTCAGTTAAGAATTGTTTTAGCAAAAGAGATGAGACCTGAAAAACAAAACGAAACAGTGCTATCATTTCCCATTTAAAAAAAAATAACAAAAGAGGGAAAGAAATCAAACAGTCGTTTAAATATTAAATTCTAAGAACCAGGTATCGCATGTGTGTCTGTATTACAGTATTTAGGAAGCTGAGGCAGAAAGGTCACTAGTTGAAGGCCAGCTCAGGCTACATAGCAAGACTATATCTCAAACAACCTCAAAAAAATAAATAAATAAGGGCTGAAGAGATGGCTCAATGGTTAAGAGCACTGGCTGCTCCTCCAGAGGTTCAATTCCCAGAACTTACATGGCAGCCCAAAGCTGTATAGAACTCCAGGTCTGGGAGAGTTGGCACCCTCTTCTGGGTTCTGTGCATACCAGGCATGTACATGGTGCACTGACATTCATGCAGACAGCCATATACATTAAACAATAAAATAAAATCAAAAATCCCGATCCAAACAAACAAAATCTCCACAAATACAAATTTCTTAATATTTTCCCTAGCACCCTAGCTTATAAAATGAGTAATATACATATAAAATTTCTGAGCCTTTCTCTCCCAGGGGTTCCTGGAGAATATGGAAGACTGAGAGGAGTGGGTTAGGTTACCTTCCTCCAGCTCTGTAGGACTGATGGAGAAGCCTGCTGCGTTTGTCGCCCAGTTCCGCCTGACTTTTGAGTGGCCCTGCACAGAGAAGCAAGCATCTTCCCCTTACACCTCAAGGTTTCTAGGCTGGCTCTTTTTCCTTTCTTGCCTCCACTTTCTGTCCATAGCTGTGTATGTGTGAGGACCCAGGAATACCTGACTGACTCAGAGGTGAGCTAGTTACAGCTTTACCCAAGCCCTCTGCATTCAAAGGAGAGCTTCCTTGGGCATCATGGAGTCTGCTAACCCATGATGGGCAAGGCTGGCCTCCAGGGAGCCGGCGCTGACCTGCCAGAAGGACCTTCTTACTGTTGACTGGGCTCATCAGTCTTTATGCTTTTATGAAGTCTACCTGGTGATACTGCTAATGTCTTCTTTACAATCAATGGCCACATACGAATAATCCTTTTAGGAGTTGAACTATTTTAGGGAGAACTGCTCCCGGCAATGTTTTCCAGCAAGTCTTAGACAGTGTGAGTTTACAAGAGTTTACAAACAGACAGAACAAAACGGATGCAATGGAAAAGAGTTTGGGTGTAGCCTCCTCCAGAAAATTTTGACATTTTCTCCAAAGTCATGGAATTCCTAAGTCAGTCCGTGTATAGACCACAGCTGTGTGTTATGAGGTGAATCATTTGATTCTGTCAGACTCAAGATCCTCCCCATTTGCAAAATGACAAAGTGACTTTTATGGCTGGAACCTAACCTAACCCTAACCTGGAAAGACATACACAGCCATCCGGTGCGTTGGCAGCAAACACTGTCATAAAATGGTAGAGCTTGGGTGAGATAAGAGAGTCAATTGCTTTTCTCCTTACATGGTCCTCACTCCAAGGTGAGAGGGTATGCCTTTCATTTATCACATTCTTTTCACAATGACCAAGATCCCAAGAGAAGAGACTTGAAGACGAAAGGATTTACTCTGGTTCATGCTTTGGTGGATATCCTCCATTATAATAGACATAGCTGCTGGCTGTAGCTCTGGAAACTTGTGAGGATTGCTCCCATCTTGGCTGTGAACAGAAAACAGAGACATAAAAGGAAACAAGGCCAGTCTATACTCCTCAAGGCCTGCCTCCCAGCAATCCACTTCCTCCAGTA
>PVIH01005609.1:79089-121874 GCA_004025045.1 Sigmodon hispidus
AAAAAAAAAAAAAAAAAAAAAAAAAAAAAAAAAAAAAAAAAAAAAAAAAAAAAAAAGCTGTTATATTATTTCACTAATAGTGGAAGAACAAATTGATGTTAATACCCTGTGAACCACTGGTGTTCAGCAGGCAAGGTAGACGACATTTTTCACTTCCATGCTCAGATTTCTGTTGGGAGAGACTGGGATAAATTATGCGGAGTCTCAACAGAATCTGCAGGTTTCTCAGTCTGCTTCTCAAAGCTGTAGTGCACAAAGACATCGCTGGCCTTTCCAGAGCTAGCATAGTGCTTTCCCAAATTTCCAGAGGTTTTAAATGTAACAAGCCCAAGAAATGTGAACTGGAATGATAGGTCAATTTAAACAACCTCGAGCGGCTGCAGAAACAATTCGCTGATTCATTGAATGTGCCAAGCACAGGACTTTGAATATTTTTCTGGTAAAGGAGAACCATTTAATATCTTGTCGTTTAATTGGAGAATATGTTTCTAGTCAGTTTCTGTTTGTTTCGAGTTGTTCCTTGTGTCTCCTCCCTACTCTGCAAGATTGCTTTTTTAGGGGGAAGTGCCTGTGTGCAGGCACCGTTTCTTACATGTTTTTATATAGAGTTTTGACTTGAGGATATTTATGGACAGAGACTCAGGTTTCAGCGGGCGGGAGGAAAAGAGAAGAGCTTCGTCCAATCAGAAGGCACTCTGGTTCGGGTCATTTGCATCACACGGCCCCCTTTGCCGCAGTGACTCCAGGAGAATTATCTTATGGGAGACGTCGCAGCCTCGCTGAGGTTTCTTTGGACTCCTTGGCTGCCTGGGTCATTCGATGATCGATGCTTCTGGAGTGCATGAAGCGCTTAGGCCCGCAGAGATGTCTGGCGACTGTAAAATCGTGCCCATCATGTGATTGCACCTGAGGAAGACGCGAATGGCTATGAGCTTTGTGTTCCCTGGTATCATCGTGCTGAAATATAATTACTGACTTTCTATTTCTATTTGGAGCCGTGTGACATGGGGTCCTACAACAAAGCAAGCATGTATGAGAATGCTTTCAATGCAACCCCCCCCTTTTTTTTGCAAAGATAATGATATTCTAAAATTGGCAAGAGTGTAACTAGGGTCAAAACTCAAACCCAAGCAAAGACATTAAAGAAACCTTGAATTAGTTGTATTCCTTCTTCCTAGATTTTCTGTACAGTAAAGGTTTTCTTAACATGTTATTGGATGGGTCCCTTTACTTAACCATATTTCTACCATAGATGTTCCAACGTTCCATGTTTCTAGCTTTGCAATGCTATGTATCTGGTCACCTCAGATGCTGGCTTGCCAATGAAAAGCCTATGGTTGAAATCAGATCTTATTTGAAGATCTGTACCAAAGCCTGGAATGAATGCCAGACAAGAGAAGGAACCTTCCCAAACACCCTCTGAGCTTGAGCATTGTCAGATTCCAGGAGTGATTTTAGAGGGGGAAATGAAAACTTTCAAAACGCTGTGTTAATATTTGTTTACATGAAACCATCTATGAAAAAAAGAAAGAAAGAAAGAAAAAACTGAAAGAGAAAGCTCAGATACAATGTGATTTGTACCGGACACACCCAAGCCAGAGATGGGAGAAATGTATATTTAGCAAAATGTGTAAAGAGCAGAATGGGAGGCATGGAAAAGGAGATGGTGGATCCCAGCACATTACCTTGTAGAATTCTCTGAATCCCTCAACTCTTTTCATCTGGAAAGGTTCCTGGTTTTCCCACCCTCTTTGTGGTACTGCTTCTCCCAGGAGACCCAGAAATGGAAATGATGCTGCACTTAATTATTTGTGGCAAAAGTGAACAGGAAAACTGAAGCAAGATTGAAGGTCTACATATAGCTTAGAAATCCCTTCCCCCTTAAGACCTT
This sequence comes from Sigmodon hispidus, assembly GCA_004025045.1. Classification (NCBI taxonomy): domain Eukaryota; kingdom Metazoa; phylum Chordata; class Mammalia; order Rodentia; family Cricetidae; genus Sigmodon; species Sigmodon hispidus. The sequence continues at coordinate 80,981 of PVIH01005609.1, forward strand.
TTGGAATAAACTATAAACATTTTACATTTAATTTTGGCTTGTAGGAATACTGACAAAAACCGTGTAGAGAGACTATGAGTTGTGTGGATTCTGCAGATTAGCACCAGATACAACATTCTCCATCTTGTCCCCTAGAGTGAGGTACAAAGCTGAGGGTCACTGAATGGCTACCAGACACTTGGCGTTTTCTGCAGCCCTGCCATGGGATGGTAGCTCCATAGCATAAAGGAAGGAGGCTATTAGTAAAAAATTAAGGCAAGCCATGTATTTGGAAGACTTTTAATTTTATCTGCTACTAAAACCAGCTGAGAGCCATGCCTGGTTCATGATATCTTGGTCTGCAAGAATGTCAAGTAGGCAGACCCATGTCTAAGTCCCTTTGCAGTATGTGAACATGGAGAATGCCACATTTGCATGATGAATGCAGTCTGTCTTCACCAGACTCACCACTGTAGGGTACTTTCCAGTCCTCATTCCTGGGGAGTGGGGCCTGGTTGTGAGTAGGGCTCTGATGTGCCACAATCACAGGTAAGTGGGCATTAGAGTTGTCTCTCTCAGGATCGTCAGCATGGTCGCCATGACTGCAATGATACCTCTGTCTTTGGCACAGGTGGCTGTGGGGACCAGGTGTGATGGAGATGGATGAGAGCAGAGCTCTCACTCACCCCATGGCTATGGATGGGCTTCCCCAAAATCAGTGTTGAGAAGCCCCACCACAGTGTGAGGAAAGAGAGTCACACAGAAGGTGGGTACAGCTCAACACCTGAAGGCAAAAAAATCGGTATGGCAGACCTTCTAGAAACTGGTTGTAGCAGCAGGCATGACCAACCAGCAGGTCAAGTATGACCATGGGAGTGTCCGAGTGGGTAACCATTAGGGGACATTAGGTCAGAGTCCCTGCTTTGTGAACTAAATCTGGTATCCTCTCATACTCCAAAAACTGAGGTATGCATGCCAGAGAGAACTCCAGAATTTTCCTTTCTTTTTCTGTATTGGTCTAAGATGTTGCAGATATTCTGTTGAGTGTGTATTTTTTCTATTGAAGTATGAGCTTGAGCAGAAACCTGGAGACTGACACTCATCTAGCAAAGATCATGGAGGAACACTACTGATTGGCTTGTTCTGGATACAGGGCCAGCAACCTCTCTTATACAGCCCAGGGCCACCTGTCTAGAGATGGTTCCACATACAGTTGGCTGGACCCTCCTACATCAATTAGCAATCAAAGAAATATCCCACAGACACTTCCACAGGCCAATCCAATGGATACAGTCCCTTGCTTGAGGGATTCTTTTCTATATGTCTTGTTTCTAACTGAAGCTAACTAAGGCATAGGATAAAATTTAGTGTTCACAAATGAGAAAACACACAATACCTGTCTTTTTCATGCTTGGTTTATTTTTGCTTAGAATGATAATCTCTAGTTATACCCATTTTCCTCCCAAGGATACAATTTATTTTTGTTTCAGTAAACTTCCTCTGTATCTCTGTGCCATACTTTCTTTATCTTATGGATGGATGTCCAGACTGATTCTATATTCTATCTTGTGTAAACAGTGTTTCAATAAACATGGTTGATCAAGGGTCTCTATAGCATGCTTAGCACCCTTCAGGTGTACATCCAGGAATGATGTCATTGAGTCACACAGTTGTTCTGGTTTAGTTACTAGAGAAAAGTGCCAGACTTATGTCCATAGTGAGAGGCTAGATAAATTTTCCTTCTTACCAGCAGTGTGCAAAGGTTCCACACACATTCTTACCAGAAGTTCTTATTTTCTTAAGGGAAAACATTGTGACTGGGTAAGGCAGAATCTCAGTAAAGTCTTCATTTTCATTTTCATAAAAGCTAAGAATGTTGATCTTTTTTCTTATATTTTTACTTTGCCTTTTGACTGTTCATTAGCCTATTTATTGATTGCCCCCCCTCCAGGTTTTTTCTGTGTAACAGTCCTGACTGTCCTGGAACTCTCTGTAGACCAGGCTGGCTTAGAACTCACAGAGATCTGCCTGCCTCTGCCTACTAAGTGCTAGAATCAAAGGCATGTGCCATCACTCCAGGCTGAGTTCTTTACATAGATATTAAGATATAAAAATATTTTTTTGTTAGATGTATTGACAGTTTCTCCCAAACTGTGTGTTTTCTTTCAACCTATGAATTGTTTCCTATATGGTGCATAAGCTTGTAACTCCATGAAACCCCGTTATCAACTACTGGTGTTTGGTGAGCTAATGGAACCCCTTTCAGAACATACTAGCCTGTGCCCACACCTGGAAGTATTTACCTGATTTATTCCTTTAATAGTCTGAGTTTCTGATCTTACATTAATGGTCATTTTAAGTTGATTTCTATGCAGGGTTAGAGCCATAGATTTAGTTTTATTTTTCTTTCTTTTTTTTTTTTTTAAAAAAAAAACTTTATTATTTATTTATTTATTTGCCTTGGTGTTTGCCTGGAACTGGAACTACAGACAGTTGTTAGCTGCCATGTGGGTGCTGGGAATTGAACCCGGGTCCTCTGGAAGAACAGAGGGTGCTCTTAACTGCTGTGCCATCTCTCCAGCCCCCTAGTTTTATTTTTCTATGTGTGGATATCTAGTTTTGACAGCAGAATTTATTGAAGTCCCCCTCATATGATTTTGCCGTTTTTGTCACTAATCAAGCTTCAGTGTCTATGTGAGATTGTTTATGGGGCCTCCATTTTACCCACTGATCTACTTGTGTGTTTTTGTGTTTGGGACACTATGGCTTCACAGCACAGTTTGAGATCAGGTGCTATGGGACTTCCAGTATCGTTTCTGCTCCAGTGGCTTTGCCTACTTAGAGTCTTTTGTTCTTTCATAGAGATTTTAGGATTTGTTTTCAGCTTCTACAGAGATGCTATTGGAATGTGGTGATATGTTAATATTTAATGTATAACATATATTATGGTGGTGTACGTCGGTAGGATTTGCTGAAGGAGGCAGAGGCATCTCTCCAGCCTTTTGCTTGTTTGCTTGTTTTCAGTCAGGGTTTTCTGTGTAACAGCCCTGGCTGTCCTGGAACTTGCTTTGTAGACCAGGCTGGCCTTGAACTCAGAGAGATTCTCCTGCCTCTGCCTCTCAAGTGCTGGAACTAATGGTATGTGCCACCACTGCCTGGTTCCACTGTGGGTGGAACTCTTCTCTGATATTCCAGACTGGTTTTATTAAATATATAACATATAACCACATAGGAGTTTTGATGGTGATGGCATGGAATTTGTGAATTGTTTAGGGGCCTATATCCATTTTTATAACATTGACTCTTTTAGTGTTTGTGTGTGTGTATGTTTCTGTCTTCTGCCTGTTCTGAATTCTTCCTTCAGAGTTTTATAATACACCTTGTAGAATTCTTCCCTTCCTTAGCTAGTGAAAATCCTGTGCATTTTACTTTTCTGAGACTGTAGTGAATGAGAGTGTTTCCCTAATTTTTTCTAAGCATGTCTGTGATTGGTATTTGAAACACATACTGATTTTCATGCAGATTTTATATACAGGTGTGTTTTCTGTTTGAACCATATGCAATCCACATTTACTTTTGCATGTGTGTTTTATTTTTTCATTTGTTTAAGACGGTCTCTTTATGTACCCAAGGCTGGCTCAGAATGTGTTTATGTATCTTAGGCTGGCCTGGAACTCTTGATCTCCTGACTCAGCCTCTTGAGAGCTGTGATTACAGTGAGATGTCACTTGACGTAGCCACGCTGATTCTTAACTTGCCTTTTCCAGGAGGGGGTGTGCTTTCACCAAGTTGTCCAGAAGGCCTGGAAGTAGTGGTCTTAGCTTCCACCCAGTTTCATTTTTGTTGGGGAGATAAAATACCCTGACGCAAAAACAACTTGTGGGAGAGAGGACTTATCCTGTTTACAATTCCGCAACAGAGAATCACAGAACAGAAGTCACCGTGCCAGGAGCTTGCCTCAGTCACATCACATCCGTAGTGGAGAGCAGAGGGAAATGACTGCATGCACACTTGTATGCCTGTATTTAAGTCCATGTCTCTACCTCTACACAGTTCCACAGCCACTGCCTCGGGAAGGATGCCATGTATACCGGGCTGGGTCTTTATCAATGGACTTAATCAAGACAGTCCCGCACAGACAAGCCACAGGTCCACCCAGGAAACAAGCCTTTAGTAAGACTCCTTTCCCAGGTGATTCTATGTGGTGTCAAATTGACAATTAGAGCTAAATGATCACAATCTACCCCTTGTGAACTTTACACACAAACACATCACTTTAAAGCCATGTTCTTTTGCCTCTTTCTTGTGTTAGTTGCTTTTCTGCTGATCTGATAAAATATCACAACCAAGAGCAACTTGCGGAAGAAAGTTATATGTGCTTACAGTTCCGAGGTAACAGAGTCCCTAAGTCTGGGACAACAGTGTAGTGGCTGCTCATGTTTTGTCTACATACAGAAACATAAGAGAGGGTATAAATCCTCAGAATCCTCCCTAGTGAAGTCCTCCCTCCAGCAAGACCACCTCCAAAAGGTTCCACAACCTCCCCAAACAGTGCCACTAACTGGGACCGACTGTTCAAACACAAGAGTCTGTGAGAGACATTTATCATTGGAATCAACACAGTCCCAAGAGTCTCATGCTCATCTCATAATGTAAAATATAGCTCAGCTCTTAGGTGTTTCTCAAAGCTTTGAAAATCCCAAGAAAGTCTCTTAAACATGCCTTTTGTAAAATAACAAACGAATTACGTATTTCCAATGAATTATAACGTGGAGGAAGCCTGCTCACTTCAGAAGACAAGAACAGGACACACTGAAAGAACCACCAATCCCTGGCCTTGTAAACCTAACTGACACTAGCATTTCAACCAATGCACATCAAGGACCCCTCCCTTTGAAGCAGCAGGGGAAATGGCCGGCCTGTGAGTAGCCTAGGCTCTCCCTGGCCAAGTTCTTGAGGATGGAGCTGGAATCAGGACCCTGCTCTGTAGCTGTGGCCTCCTCCACCAATCTCACTAGGCCAGGAGAGTCTAAAGCACGCAGCACCCCCTTCTCGAAGCACATACTAGCGGCTTCACCCTATGCCTGGTTTCCATTCAGCTTCTAATACAGGAGCATCATGGTGAGTCACCCCTGCCTCCCATGGCCCAGGATCTATGGACAGGCAGGGTATGAGAGCAAAGTGCTTGGAAGATCTGAGTGGGCCTGTGACTTAGGACCTCGGTCCTTGAGTCCTTAAACTGAGACCTATGTTTTGTTCACAGAAGGAGGGCACCCCTCTCTATGTGACATTCTGAAATGTGCCCATGTGGTAAGGAAGAGTTATGTGGAACACACAGAGATAAATGGAAGTGAGTCTTCCTGGGTCTAGATGACAGGCAAAGGTCTGGCTGGTTCCCTACCCCCACTAACACAGCAAGCAGGAACAGTGGATTGGGGGGGGGGTGTGGCAAGCTGGATACCTCAGCCTGAACACTGAAACAAAACTCTCCCTCCCACAGACTTTGCAGGCCAGCGGTCCTGCATGGCCGTGGAGTGTTGCCAGTCCCAACCACAGGCTGTGCAGAGGGCTCCTGGCTCAGGGCCACAGCAGCTCACAGCTGCCTTCTATGGGCTTATGGTTCCATACTTCTGCAAACTAACATCTAGTGCTGAGTAAAACCTTCCACACCTCTCTCTGCCTCAAGACTCTGCACAAAGCTATTTGTCAACTGCCTTTAGCAGTGAGTGTCCTCATGGACATGCTAAAAGATTTTGTCTCTCACTTTTCTGAAAATATCAAACAATTAGAGATCATTGGAGACAGTTTTCCACTTAAGTTTTCTTTCATTTACCATGGAGTGCGTCTTGCGCACACAGCATGCAGCCTTTGAGTCCGTGTCTACAGTGCACCCCATGCCTCGCTATATTACTCACTTGATTATCTGATCACTCCTATTTGTTAACAGGCTATTGGAGATAGAGGTGGCTGCCCTTTAAAACAGTGGTTCTCAACTTGTGGGTCACGACCCGTTTGGGGTCTTCAAATGACCCTTTTGCAGGAACACAGTTATAAAATAGAAATGAAAATTATTTTACAGTTGGCGGTCACTGCAGCATGAAGAACTGTATTAAAGGGTTGTAGCACTAGGAAGGTTGGAAACCAGCGCTTTGAAAGGAAAGTAGACGTTTAGGAAGCTTCCAAGTACAGATGTGTTCCTAGGAACCAAAGCACACAGGACTGTGAGGAGGTCACCCTTCAAACGCTCTCTGGAGAAACTTTCAGCTCCTGATGTGGCAGTAGCCATGGGAGTCACTCTGGCCTGGGATGATGGATCTCCCTACTCTCCTAACCTCTTTACCCAGATCCCTTGCATTTCTCCACTCCTGTATTTTCTCTCCTCAGGCAGGCCCTTCTGTGGCGCCTCTCCACCGATGCTTCCTGGCTCCCTTCTCGTGTTTCCCGCATGCAGCCTTACTCTCTTACATGCATCTGCAGAAGCAGGAGCAAATCAGAACACAGAGACGCTGCCTGTCACACCACAACAGCCAAGGCAGCCCTTCTTCAAAGTCCAAGGTGATGGGAGAAGGCTTTGATGAAGAAATGGTGAGACACTGCCACCAGGGAGCCTTCTGGGATTGATCATCTACACCAGTGTTCTCTTTTCTCTCTTTCACTTCTGTGGGATACAGTTTGTGTATCTGGCACCTGCTGAGGTTGGTTCCTCAGGAATTCCTGTGATGGAAACTTTGCTCCCAGTGAAGCAATGTTGGGAGGTGGGCTTTCTTGATTAGCTCATGTGAGCGCTTCCCTCAGGAACAGACTACTGCCATTGTCTTGAGAATGGGCTTCCTGTAAAAAGACACTGGTCCCATCTTGCTCTTGGGATGGCACAGTAAATGGGTCCTCAGTAGATCCAAGAACTTTAGTTTGGGAGTTTCTTAGGCTCTAGAACAATAGGTCATCCAGATGATGGTATTGTGTCACACCTGAACAAAAGAGAACCACGTAGATTATTACCAGTGGAAACCCAAGTTGGTATCCAGCTTCTAAAACCAAAATTTCACAAGCCTTTCTTTAATGGAGATGAATAAACTTATGTAAGGATCCAGGTGACTGGACCCCTAACACTGTGACAAAGGTACTCCAGAGAAGCCAGAGCGTTACTGTAACTTCCCATGGATGTGGCTCATCCCTTCTCAGCCACCCTCTGAGGGGTAGAATCACACCCCATCACTCTCTCTCTCTCTCTCTCTCTCTCTGTGTGTGTGTGTGTGTGTGCACACGTGCGCGCGCGCGTGTGTGGTGTGGTCTTCATTCTGCTAATGTATTTGCACACCTCTGAGCAGAAACAAGCCTCACCGGCCCTGTCCTGCAGCAGGTGGCCTGCACAAGGCTTCCAGGTGAGTTTCAGCAATCTCGCTCTTTAGTGGACACAATCAGGGACTTCTGTGTTAGCTTGCGGTAGGGGTGGGGAAATCCTAGATTCCTGTTAAGACAAAAGGAATTGCTAAGGGCCTGGGAACACACTAGTTTTTATATTAAAAACACAGACAAGCCCATTAAACAGTGATAACTAATTGCGGTTAGCTCTCCAGAGCCCAATCTTGGCTTTGCCAATGACTGGTCTGTCGGCTGATGCAGTGAGCTCTGTCCTAGCCTTCAGCTTTCTCATTTCGCAAAGAAGGGAGCTAGAATAGAGAAATCTTGGGGAGACAGGGAAATATACCATCTAGAATATGGTTCTCAACCTTTCTAACACTGTGACCCTTTAGAAAGGTTCTTTGTGTTGTGGTAATCCACAACCATAAAATTATTTCATTACTACTTCATAACTGTAATTTTGCTCCTGTTGTGAATCATAATGTAAATATCTGATATGCAGGATATCTATTACTGTGTGAGGGGTTGTGAGGAGTAGTGAGGCCTGTGTAAGGAGTGGTGTGGCCTGTGTGAGGGCTCATGGTTTGTCTCTGATGCTTTTCCATGGCCCACCTAGTTGTGACTCACTGACTCCAGAGCCCACTGTACTCCAAATGTCTCCAAGCTGGTAAATTCTGTGGGTAAAGCCTGACCTCTTAAAACCTATGGGAGGCCTGGCCTCCTGAAGCATATAGGGGTGAATTCTGGCCTCCTGAAGCATATAGGGGTGAATTCTGGCCTCTTGGAGCATGTGGGGCTGAGGCCTGGCCTCTGAAAAGCCAGAAATGCAAACTTATAGTGAGGAATGGAAGCTGGAGTGAGGTAGTCCTCTCAGGTGAACATCACTAAGATTGTTAGGATGCACTTTTGGGTCTACCCACTCCAAATGCAGTTTATGACTGTATCTGTCCGATTTTTTTCCCAAATGATGTTCGTCTGTTACTCTCTTGTCATTACATTCTCACTGTTGGGTCTAAGGTTAAATGCCCTTCTCCCTCTTCCTTCTTTCCCTCCCTCCAGAGCTAGTTATAATAAGTTATAATCTTGACTGGTCTCCTTCCTGCAGAGAATTCTCCTGCCTCTGCCTCCTGAGCACCGGGGTTACACGCATGCAATGCAGCACCGCAAGGCTATCAAACTTTTGTATAAAACCTGCTTGCTACCTGAAAACAAGCTCCGTCCTCCAGGAAAGAAAAGTCACAGGACCTGGAGTATCTCACTCAGGACCAAGAGGTTCTCTTGGGTTGATGGGACACGCAGCCACAGTGCTTTATTCCCGTAGCTGAGTGATGCCGAAGCACTCTTCAGCTAGTCTGTTGGTCCTTTCTTTTACATCCCTAGGAATCTATCATGCTTCATTGTGCCTTATCTGTATTCCAAGTCTTCATTTAAGCTAAGGAATTTATTTCAGTGTTCTTACTGGTAACAAGTTTTTAATCAGCCAGCTCTAATCACCCTTGCTGAGGTAATTCCCAGGGGGCCTGGGAGAGCAAGGCCTGAACTCCACACAGCCCCTGGAGTACAGAGAAACACACCGGATCAGCATTCATCTGCTGTCACAAGGGCCGAGGGCTGGGGTAGCGCCTCTGCCATGATGAACATTTCCAGCAGGGTAGCGGGCCACAGATGGCAAAGGCGCAAAGGTTGTGGCTCAAGAAGAATGTGGAGTCTTGCATAGGTGAGCAATTAAAATGCACAGACACAACCCTTGCCTGCTTAGGGGAAGTTAGACTTGCAATTTCGTGTGCATGCCCTCTAAGTCTCTGATGTCACAGTGTCTATACAAGGTGTGGCTGGTGTCCTTTTGCCTATGGAAACCGGGTCACTCCTATTTCTTGCCTGGGATACTCTGCTATCTGAGGTCACCTTCTATTCAGAGGAACAAAACCCCTGTTGAGCCCGGCTATTGTTGAGTGTGCCCAAACTGTATTTGGGAAACACTGCAGAAAGGAAGGACCTGCTCCCAGCTTGGCAGAGAAATACTGTTCTCTTACCCAACACTGGTTCCTCTCTCTCATCCCATTTTTCTGTTTTTCAAAGATGATATAAATGCCTGTCCTTACACTCCTTAGGGGCACTGAGGAATAAAATAAAAATGAAGAGGATGATGAACTCTGTGGAGTTCACCATATTGCAGTACCTCCAGGAACAGGTTAGGGTTAGGGCTAGGGTTAGGGCTAGCTGTTAGGGGTTAGGGGTTAGGGTTAGGGCTAGGGTTAGGGTTCAGGGTTCAGGGTTAGGGTTATAGATAGGATTAAGGCTAGAGATAGGTTTAGGGTTAGGGATAGGGTTAGGATTAGAGAAAAGGCTAGGGTTAGAGTTAGGGATAGCTTAGAGTTAGGGATATAGTCACACCCACATTTTATATTTACTTATTATTACGTATTTATTTTTATTAGTATTTATATTTACTTATTACTTATTTTATAGTTATTTATTATGTCTCTGTGCATGCGTGTGTGTTTATGTGCAAGTGTCCCAGTATCAGCCAGTTCTTTCCTTCTACTGTGGGTTCCAGGGATCAAACTCGGGTCATGAGCCTCGTGAGGCCAGTGTTTCCCCTGCTAAGCTGCCTCACCAGCCCATGTTCACTTCTAAATTCCACACCAGGAAGCTTCTGAAACTGATGAGTGTGTGTGTCTGTGTATACATATGTGTGTGTGTATATATATGGAGATATTTTATATATTTAATAAAACCAGTCTAGAACAGCAGAGAAGTGATCTACCCACAGCCAATCCAGGAGGATCAGAGAGTGGTAACTCAGGCCTTTAATCCCAGCAGATCTGAGTTTGAGGCCAGCTTGGTTTACAGAGGGAGTCCCAGGCTCCTAGGCAGGCAGTGGGGTGCCTTGCCTTTAATCCCATAACTCCAGAGACAGAGATCTTTCTGTGTTGCTGTGAGTTCAAGGCTAACCATCAAATAATAGTAGCCCATGCCTTTAATCTTAACCTGGATGTGAAACAACGGGCAAAGAAGGTATTTAAGGCAGGCATAGGAAGACAGATTCAGGCAGTAAAAGCAACAGGTATGAGGCTGAGGAAGCTGGAAGATAGCTGGGTGAGATTTGACTGTGGTGCTTCCTCTCTTTGATATTTCAGTCTTTCCCCAATATCTGGCTCTGAGTTTCTTCTAATATAACCAGAATTCGTGTAACATATTCTATGTATTGTGTTTTATGACTTGACACAAACTAGAGTTATCTGAAAAGAGGAATCTTCATTTGAGAAATGACCTCATAAGATCTAGCTATAGGGTATTTTCTTAATTAGTGATTGATGGGGGAGGCCCAGTCACTGTGAGTGGCGCCATCCCTGGGGTGGTGGTCCTGGGCTCTATAAGAAAGCAGGCTGAGCAGCACCCTCCATGACCTCTGCCTCAGCTCTTGCCTCCAGGTTTCTGCTCTGTTAAGTTCTTGCCCTGAGTTCCGTCAATGGTCACAGTGCTGTGGACGTGTAAGCCAAATAAGCCATTTCCTCCCCAACTTACTTTTTGGTCATAGTGTTTTACTGCAGAATAGAAACCCTAACTAAGATGCTTGTGTTTGGTTTTAAAATTATCTATTACTACTGTATGCAAGCATGTGCCTGATGTGGTGGGTAGGCTTGTGCAATGGTGAATGTGTGGAGACCAGAGCACAATACTGGGGAACTGGTTTTTATTTTATTTATTTATTTATTTATTTATTTATTTATTTATTATTTTTGTGGGTCCCAAGTATTAAGCTCAGGTAACCAAGCTTGCTTTCAGGTAGCGTTCCCTTGAGACATTCTGCCAATCATGTATCTAGGTTTTAGAGGTGCTGGCTCACACAGTAGCCCATGCTAACCTAGAATTCATTATGCCTCAAATGCTCATCTATCCTCCTGCCTCAGACTCCTTACAGGCTGAGAGATGTGAAGCACCACACCTGGCTTCAAAAGCTGATTTTACGTTAATTAACTGAAATCCATGGGTTGTTTTTATGAAGTTGCCAAATTACTTTATTTTTGCCACAGATAGTGCTGTACTAAAGCTAAAGTGTGGTATCGTAGCTAGAAGTTTCTGGCCTGGCCTAGCCCTGAGGTCTGGACCTGCTGTTCCACAGCCACTTTTCCCAAATAATCACACAAAGGCTTATATTAATTATAAACTGTTTTACCTATGGCTCAGGCTCATTACCAAATAGCTCTTACAACTTAACTCAGTCCATTTTTATTAATCTATTGTATTGCCATATGGCTCTGTGGCTTAATCTGTGTCCCATTAATCTTGTTCTCTGGGAAGCAGCCTGCAGCTTCTCCTTGACTCTACCTTTTCTTCCTTTATCTCTGCTTGGATTTCCTGCCTGCCTCTAAACTGCCTCGCCATAGGCCAAAACGGCCTCTTTATTAACCAATGGTATTCACAGCGTACAGAGAGACGTCCCACATCAGTGATATTTCTTTGGCTGGCACATGCATCCCCAGCACCCCAACATGCATGTCTTCCTGTCCTAGCATGTAGACACCGTCCCTGCTTTGAACCCATAAGCATCATTTGCCTCTTCTGTGGTTCCATGGGTGTCACATGGTGACATACACGGGATCCTTTTGTCAAGGAGGAGGATCATGGGTGGCACCCTGCTCCTGTTTCCCCTCTGAGGGCAGCTGGGAGGTTAACACTGGAGGTCAATTTGACAGCACCTAGAATCACCCAGAATTTAAACCTCTGGGCATATTTATGAAGGAAGGCCCACCCTGAGTGTAGGTGTGATGTGTGACAAAACTTTTCCTGAGGAGATGTTACACACACATCTACTCACCCCAGATAGGGATCCCATGACAGACCAAAGTACAGATAGCAACGAAGTCCAGTTTGGTGAACCAATGAGTATTATTAGGATTATTTACAGGAATGTGGGTGAGGGGTCACTTACAGGAGCAGAATGACTGAAAGACAGCTGCATCTCCAAAGTCCTCCCCAGCACGTGTGACAGTTCCAGGCTGGAAACTGTCTTTACAGGCAGCTCAACAGGTGTGTCCTTTCCCGGGGCCTCACCTGATCTAAACCTCTTCCAGACATCTCCACTGATTCCTTTTTCTCCTAGGGAGCTTGTTTAGTTACACTCATCTTCAGTGGTCAGCTTGACTTCTCTGAGAGGGAAACTCAGCTTTTATTGTTTACTTTGGCAGGGAGGGGCCTAGTGAATAAGGTCAGTTTCCAGGACTTCCTGAGCCCTTTTTGTTGTTACCTTCCTGTTTAAGCAGCTTTCCTGCAGGAGAAAAAGTTTCCGTCCGGAAGGGAACTATTACACAAAAGGATGGCATCACTCCATGGGCTAGGAGAAATGTTTAGCAGCAGCATCTATCTGTCTACATCCTGGCTGTGGATGTGACATGACCAGCTGTCTCCCATTGCCTGCCTTTTCCGCCATGATGGATTATATTTTCTAACTAGGAGCCAAAGTAAACCCTTTCTTCCTTAAATTGCTTCTGTCACAGTTACGGAGGACTGACAACACAGCAGCCTTCCCCTTTGTCCAAACACAACAGGTAACCCATAGTGTGACACAGAAGTGCTCCCTCACAAAAGACGTTTATTTTCACTGAAATCATTTTTTTCATTAGTTTTAGTAAGCAAACACCATGTTTTGTTTATCACTAACTACATGATCTTGTTCTCCTAGGGGTATTCTATCCATGCGACCACAGACAGGGTCTATATCTCCACACAAGTTTAATTAAAATCTTTATTGTTTAAAATGGCACTCACTGGGAGCTGGAGAGATGGCTCAGTGGTTAAGAGCACTGGCTGTTCTGGAGGACTGGTGTTCTATGCCAGCATCCACATGGCAGTTCACAGCTATCTGTAACTGTGATCCCAGGGGATCCGACACCTTCTTCCAGCCTCTATGGTTACCACTCAGGCACAGACATACATGCAGACAAAACACTCCCACACATTAAATAAATATAGATAGAATTTTTTAAGTGACATTCACTCATTATCTTGAGGTTCCCTAAATAGTTTACTTCACAACTTGTTTGTCTTAAATTTATACATGGACTTCATTCATATAAACTTTGCACAATGGGGAGTTGCCTTTATCAAGATACATTTTTCTCTAACCAAACCAAAGCTACCCTGGAAGAAAAGGAATTGCTGGTTTGAAGCAGAATGCTGCCATTTAAGGGCTTTCTAAGCACGTGGTTTTTATATTAAGGTTCTGTAGAGAAAGTGTGTCAACAGGAGATATACTGGAAAATGCCCCACTATGCAGATGTATAGAGGAGAGGGAGAGAGTGTGTGTCATGGGACTGTCCTGCCTGTTTGTAGAGCTGGGGTGTCTTCAGTGCCTAGGGCATGCCCACAGGCTGGAGACCTAGGAAGAGGACAGCTGATGCTCCCTCTGAGAGGCTCTACCTCACAGGGCAGACGGGAAATTGAGGCAGGGTCTCTAGCTAAAGTTTTCAGGATTCAATCTTCTTTACTCTTATGGCCTTCAGGTAATTGGGCAGGACATGGGTGGGCAGGACACGGGTGAGCAGGACACACTGCAGAGAAGGACATCTGTTTCACTCAAAGCCCACTGATCTAAATGCTAATTTCAAGTCAAAGGAAAAACATCATCCACAGCATCACACATCACATTTAATAGAATAACTTGACACACCAGCCATATAGATGCCTAAACTGACAATCTTTGAGGCCTTTCTGTGTAACCTGTGCTGACCTGAGTTCTCGATTCTCCTGCCTCCAATCCCCACGTAACTTTATAGATATGTGTCTCTGTGCCTGCCAAGGGGACAAGTCATTACAAAGTCCAGAAGCAGCTTTTCAGAAACTCAACTGCACTTTTAGACCCTGAGTGGGTTTAAAGGGGCAGTCCCCTCACAAGGAAGCCTTGAAAATCACGAATGGTGGATATGTACACATACATAACCTTGTGAGCAGACAGTGGCTTAACCTGGCCCATCCTAACCTTGCAACATTTCAGCGTGCCCTGGGCACTAAAATGCAGACTACTGTTGTGTTTTAATTGTGTCCACATACAAGCATTTTACATACAGAGAAACTGTGTGATGGGTAGTGCCATTTTAGCACATTTCCCTAGCCCGAGGCTTCTCAAGCAGAGCCTGAGGCTAGGGAGATGACTCAGTGGACAAAAGAACTTCCCACATAATTAGGAGGAACTCAGTCCATATCTCAGAATAAACAGTTGGGCGTGGACACATGGACCAGTAACTCCAGGGCTACACATGCAGACAGGAGGAAATGGCAGATGGATTGTTGGACAAAAAGAAAAAAAAAAAAGAGACTCAGGTTCAATGAGATGTCCTCTTTCAAAGGAAACATGGTGGATAGTTACATAGCACTTGCCGTGCCCCTCAGATGCCGGCATGCACACACACACACACACACACACACACACACACACACACACACACGTATTTACCTGTACTCATATACTCATATAACGCACGGCCAGGGCTGTGTCAGAGCGCTTGCCTATCTGGGATGAGGCCTTGGTTTCCATTCACAGCATGGAAGGAAGTCAGAGCTAGTTTACTGTCCCTCAAGAGGCTGCTCTCAGAGAATTATCCAAACCCTCAAACGCCCCAAACCAAGGAATCTTCCAGCTCTAACCCAAATGCCATATTTGAAAATAGTGCCACAGTGTTGTATCAGCCAATTCTACAAACGCTGGGCTTTTAAATCCCTTCTATAAGACTTTGAGCCCTTACGGAATGAGTTCTGGTCTGGGGATGAGACTCCTGCACAGATGAACCCAAGTTTGCCAAAGGAAGTGTGGATCCAAATGCTTTGCCCATTAATACAGAGTTCTCCACAGAGAGGGATCCTTACCCCACCTAGACAGCACCCTGGATTAATGAAAGGGCCCTACTGCCTTCTCAGAGACTCTGTACGTGCATCCTTGCCCATTGAGATGAGAGAGTGACCCAGGCAGCACCTGACTAGAGAGCGGCAAGCAGACTTGGCTCCTCTCTGGTCTCTCCAGAAGTCACAGACTCGTTAACGGTGGCCCCAGACCTCAAAGGGTGCTGCTGGGAGCTGCTCTGGGGTCAGACAATGTGGGAAAATAACCATCAGGCAGTAAGAACACAGTGGTCACCTCAGATGGAGTCGGTGTCCTACACTTGGAACATTTACTGGGCCAGGCCTCCTTGTCCTGCTCCTTGGTCTCCCAGGAAACTACTCAGGATGTGTCACTGAGTAACAGAGAGATAGAGCTTCTGCAGAACTTACCCAGTCGTCCTCTGTTCTTTGAAGTGACGCCAGACTCCACACTTCTATTCAGCTAAGTCTTTTCCAGCCGGAAACTGGTTGGATAAACTGAAATCTGTAGGGTTTACCTAAACTGTGAGTTGAGAGGACTCTTTATCTTTATGGCCACCAGGATCCTAGGAAGACTCTGCATTCTACCCATGTGTGCCCACAACTTTCTCCAGCCCACCAGGTTCTAGATCCCAAAGATAAATTTGTTTTCAACTGTTTATGAGTTTAATGATACAAAACACAACCCCTACCTTAAAAAGAATAGAAGATGGTTTATTCTGAGTCAAAGATGAGTGGTCATTGCCTGAGAAAAGCATTCAGGTGGTCCCTGAAAAATGTGTTCTACTGTAGATGTGGTTTCGTGAACTTTTATGTTTATAGATCAAAAGACAGTCATGAATCAGCCTTTGACAAGTGTGTTGGTGGGATTATCAGACAGGAAGGTCACAGGGGAGCACAGGAATCTCTGCTAAAGGCCTCGGAAGTTACCTGATGGCATTCTTGGCTTTTGAGTTGGTGGAAGCTGGTGTTGAGTGAATACATTCCAAAGACCTTACTTAATATCCAGAGACTCTTAGGTGAGACACAGAAGTGGATGGGGAATGGCTACTCAGGAGACAAAAGACAGCCCAAGATAAGTCAGCCCTGGATCTGCAATATTCCACCTTCCCACACTATGACTTTCCAATCAATTAATTAATCTTGTAGGCTCTGTAACATAGGTGTGGCTTGGTGGGTTGGAGGTGGGGGTGATTCAGACTGTATGCTGAGATAGGAGAGTGAGGAGAATAACACAGCGTTATCATCTCTCGCAGTTATGTGATACTGTGGTTTATATCACGGAACTCCCCCATGCCTACACAAAGCAGTTAGAGAACAAAGTAGATTAAATAATTACATGCAAGATTGTGTGGCACAGGTGAAACACCATTTAAGAAGTTAGAAAAGGAAAGGAGTATGGGCTTAATTTGAGGTACCTTCATTGTGACCTTATAGGTCCATTTTAAAAGACAATAAATTGGCAAGAAACATTAGTAAAAGGGGTTCTCTGAGGGCCGAGAATGGGCTGAGCAGTTACAGCACAGTCATTGCTTATTTGTGTCAGATCCCAGCTCCAGGAAAATAAACACCTTCTGTCATTCTCTGCACGCTCTTGCATGCTGCAGTTGGAGACCCTAGGCTGGGGTGAGTGTCTGGGAGGTGCTTCACTGTCTCCAGAGGCCTCAGCCTGCTGCTCTCTCATTGGCTCTTCAAGCATACTAATGCCTCTCTAACGGTATTAAAAGAAATCTGTTGAGCCTCTTAGGAAGCTGCACAACAACCAGTCTTAAAATAGCTGCACTTCTGGCTGGCTTCCTCTCTCTCACAAGGCGATTCCTAACCCACTGTTGCTCAGAAGTCCAGGCAGGCTCCCAGGCAGGGCTGGCCTCACAGAACTGCCCTTCGCCAGAGGGAAAGGGGCCAGGACAACCCAGGCACTGACATCACCATGGACAAGGAGCAGAGAGCAGCAGCCAGAAGCCTCCAGGCCACTGCATGGTTCTTAGCTCTGGGACTAGAGGCCTGCGGCCAGCACAGGAAGGATACTGCAAGGTGAACTTCCAGCATAGACCCCCTTCCTCCAGGGGGCTGATTCCCTGTGCTTCTCTGTGCTGTTCCCAAGTTTTAGATTGTTTCAGTAAGTTCATATTTGATTTCACTGTCCATTCTTGTGCGCGCGTGCGTGTGTGTGTGTGTGTGTGTGTGTGTGTGTGTGTGTGTGTGTGTGTGTGTGTGTGTGTGTGTGCGAGAGAGAGAGAGAGAGAGAGAGAGAGAGAGAGAGAGAGAGAGAGAAAGGGGGGGACAGAGAGGGACAGAGACAGAGAGAGAGAGAGAGAGACAGAGAAACAGATATAGATGTTAGATGTTTTTCTCAACTGCTTGCCACCTTGTATTTTGGAGACAGGGTGTCTCACTGAGCTTACTGGGGATCATTCTTTCTCCATTTCCCCAGCTCTGGGATTTCAGGCATGTGCCACAGCACCCAGCTTTATTAGTTTTTGTTGTTGTTGTTGTTACTGTAATAAAATCATCTTAAAGGAGAAAGGTTTCCTTGGCTCACAATTCTGGGAGCATCATCATGCCAGTGAGGTCTTAGCAGCAGGAGCTGGAGGGAACTTGTCTCATGCTGTTTACAGTTGAGAGCAAAGAACGATATGTTAATGTTTGTGTGCTAGCATTCAGCTCTTTGCCTCCAACTTTTATACCATCTAGGATCCCCTGCCCAGAGAATGGTGGCACCCACAGTGGTCGAGTCTTCAAACCTCAGTTGATGTAATCAACACAACCTCTCACAGACATATCCACATGCCAACCTCATCTAAACAATCTCTCATCGAGACTCTTGCCAAGTGGCTCTGGACTGTGTCAAGTTGATGATAAGAACTAACCAACTGCACGGGGGATTCTGGGCGACTGAATGGAGGTTCTCGTGAGTGCAAGAACATTGACCACAGTGATGGTTATACTAGGCTGTCAACCTGACTACATCTGGAATGAGCCTAAGTGGCTGGGCATGCCTGTGAGAGATTCTTTCTCAACTCATTTAAAGTGAGAGGACCCAGTTTTAATCTGAATCTTTTGAGATGGAAGATCCACCTTTCATCTGGGCCACACCTTCTGCTGCAGCCTATGTAAAGGACACACTTGTTTGTGTCTACAAGTTCACCCTTCACTACCATTATTAGAGAGCTACTTTTTAGGATTCTGACATATACTGAAGACCAGATGAGACAACCATCTGCTTGGACTGAGCAACTATTGTAGACAGTCATTGTTGGACTAGCTGGACCACAGCCTATGAGCCATTCTAAGACCTCTCCCTGTACATACATATATGTGCATACACTGTATATATCTATATACACACGTACATATATAATATATATTATAAGTTCTGTTCCTCTAGGGAACCCTGATTAGTATAGCTGTGGATTTTTATCCCCAGCCCCATTCTTTATAAGTTGGCTTAAAATATTAATACAATCAGAGTGAAACCAGAGCCTCCAATGGGAAGGAAGACTACCTAAGGTACTCATGTAGGGGGCCAGCACTTATGTCCTTGTTCAGAGGAGACAAGAAAAGAAGCCAGAAAGGCCCATGGTTCCCCAGTGGTCAGCACTGGAAACCCTAACCCTAACAACCCTAACCCTAACAACCCTAACTCTAACAACCCTAACCCTAACAACCCTAACCCTAACAACCCTAACAACTCTAACCCTAACTCTAACAACCCTAACCCTAAAAACTCTAACCCTAACAACCCTAACAACCCTAAGCCTAAGCCTAACAACCCTAACCCTAACAACCCTAACTCTAACAACCCTAACAACTCTAACCCTAACTCTAACAACCCTAACCCTAAAAACCCTAACCCTAACCCTAACAACCCTAACCCTAACAACCTTAAGCCTAAGCCTAAGCCTAACCCTTTATTTAGTTAGAGCCGAGTTCCTGGGTGCACTTCCCACAACCCAGAGAAGCTCCGTTCCTGTGCTCCCTGCGCTGGCTCTAGGGAATCCTGGTTGTCTACCTCACATCACTAGGGTCCATCTGGAAATTCCTACACTGAGGTGAGGGTCTCTGTGAGGCCATTTCCAGGTGCCATGTTTTTTCCTAGGGTGAGAACTTATGCTGGGAGTGAAGAGCCCCCCTTCTAGGATCATTACAGAATCCAATGCCTGTGTCAGGAGTCTGTGACCCTTAGACCTGACAAGCTCTGCAAATGGTGGCAGGTGCAGAGTGGGGCAGGGAGGCTGTGTGCTGAAAGCTTCCATTTCAGGGCTGACCCATTGTATAGCCATAGGTCAGATGACTCTGGGAAGGTACAGGAAGCAAGGAATGGTGCATGGTGGGGAAACATAGCACTTCCCAAACCTGGGTCACCGCGACCAGCCTGCTGTTCATGTGTCCAGCATCTGTGTCTTTTCATGGATGACTGATGCCATGTCTCAAGATGTCACACTCCTCCCCACTGACTGTCATGGAGGAGGCTGTGCTGCCTCAGTTTCTCCTGCTGTTACGGTGTAAATGTGAAATGTTTCCTGTATGCCCCTACATTTAAATACTGGTTCCCCAGTTGGGGTAGCTGTTTGGGAGGTTGAGGACCCTTGGGAAGGCAGAGTGTAGCTGGGAAGAGGTAGATTCTGATAGATGGGCCTTGACATTCATAGCTGGGACTCATTTCCTTACCCTGGGGGACATGAAAAGGCGACTGGCCACCATGCATCCTCGACATCCCCATGCCTCCTCCACTGTATCATTAAAGCTCACCCCCAAGAAAACCTCCTCTCCTTCAGCTGCTGCTTGACAGCTACCCAGTCACAGCCCTGAGAAAAGCACCTGGTGCTGTCACCTCTCCTTAGCACTGCTCCAGGACTGACTGCTCTTCAGGTTTGTTTCGGCCCCTGCCCATACCCACCAAGGATCACCAGGGCTCTAGAGGAACCCCAAAAGCTGCCATACACAACCACCTGCCCCTCTTGGTATACCAGGCATCCTAGCGGGTACTTTTCAACATGTTCAGAGGGCAGAAGTGTGAGAAGATTTGCAGAGAACTAGGTGGAAGCCCTTGGTGCACAGATGGAGACACTGTGTGGCAGAGAAATGTTCCCAAGATGGCAGGTGCCTGAACTGCCCTTCACTGCTGTGTCTGTCCTGCAGGCAGCTCTGGGGTGAGAATGAGCCCCATCTCCTACCCATCTGCCTCTTTCCCCGCACTGTTTTCGCATCTAGACCTTTGTCTCTCCTCCACCATACCTGTCATCAGTGTAGGGGCTCCATCAGGGCAGCATTCAGGTGCTGAGTGGATCCAGTGCTGTTCTCAGCTCTGCTTCCCATGGTTACCCACATCTGTGTCTGTCCATGGTAATGGCCCCATGTCTCCTCTCCGGGAAGCCTCCACGGGGGTATGGGAGGGCAGGTCAGCTACTACTTTGATTTTTCCTTAAGGTTGTACCTTTATTTCTGCAAAAACGCCTTAGTTTAAAAAGGAAATCTGTCACAAGAGAGCACAATCTCTGATGAAGCCCTGGAGGTGGAGAGGCAGACTGCCCTGGACTCTAAGGTGGAAATCCCCCCAAGGAAAGAACAGCGCACAGGAGCAAGGTGTCATCTTTAAGACCCACGGCAGGGTCCCTTACATCACAGGACAGTGAGGACAGAGGCAGAAATCATTTCATCAGAGCGTCTGTGTGTTAGCAAAAGGCTCTGGGTGTCTGGGACACACACACACACACACACACACACACACACACACACACACACACACAAATGTGGTAATCCAAATAGGGAAAAAAAAAATTTAAAAATGAAAGAAATCACAGAATTAGACATTCTGTATATCTGACCAGAGCCTGAAGAACATTTTGGCTGTTGTCCAATTAAAATGACTATGAGCTCCACCCTCTGCAGTAATGGTTGGAAACACAATTCTGCTGTTTGCACCAGCCTCAGAATAGGCTTTCCATTCCTGCCTCCCATGCTGCTGATGAAATGAACCTAAGGATTAGACAGGCTTGCCTGGAAACTCAGTCGTCAGGCTGCTGTTCTGTTTCCTGTCCTGGAGCCTCAGCCAGGTTCTGCCTCCCCTCCCCCAGGAGGATTGAGGTCAGGGAAGGGTTTCTCCTGCTTCTTAGGTGAGACCTTCTCAGTGCAGGCTTCACCGGTTCTGCTTGCAATCCCCTCCTTTCAGTTAAGGAATAGCAAGAGGTTGCTATTTCTGCTCAAAGAAATAAATATTTTCCATGCAATCATGCATGTGTGTACATGCTTATTTGTGCTTGTGTATGTGTGTGTGTGATATGTCCCTCAAGCACCACATGTACCACAGCATGCCTGTGGAGGTCGGAGAACTTTGTTTGCAGCAGAGTCTCCTAGGAGAAGATCAGCTGAATCACAGACTTGGAGTGACCGCCTTTGAATTTGTGTGGTTCTAGCTCAGGTCCTCATGCCTGAGCAGTGAGCCCTTCACTCCCTGGGCCATCTGCTCTGCTAATGCTTTCAGCAAAGCAAGTAAACTCTTATGTGGCATTTGCTGCACGCTAGAAACTCCTTAGTATGTTTATATCAGCGTGCAAGGGTGTTTAATCATCACTGTGGACAAACGAGGAAACTGAGGCTGAGCCACAGAGGGGTTCCAGGATTTTCACAGAATAAGAGACTTGATATAGAGAGGTCAGGCAGGAAGGTTTCTCGGGCCCTAAATCTTACCTACTAGCCTCTCCCTCTTTTATAAAAAGACTGGACACTTTTTTTTTTTTTTAAAGAAAAAAGTGTGGTTCCATAAAGCAACTTCACAGACTTTTGCATATCTAAAAGTCTCAGAATAAAATGCTAAGACATATTCACATCAGTATCTGAAGTGCTTCTCCTTACTCTTTACGTTTAGAGCTGGTCTGCACGCTCCTCTAATCCATGACCCACATTTGCTTGTTACCCCCTGTTGTTGAATATTGACCTTGTCCCAATTCTTCAAAATAAAAATAAATCATGCTCCAACGAGCTTCTTTGCTCTGTGCATTTCCCTGAATTTTCAAGGATGGATGGAACAAACTGCCAATAGCTGGAAAATTCCACAAAATCAGCACAGATGACTGGGGTTACTGATGCACTCTCAGTACATGGTGGCTCCTTCTAATGTGGAAACTGGCTACAGAGAAGGCAGGAGAACCGTGAGACCAGTGTCATTTAAGAAAGCAAATACAGAAACTTTAATCGAAATACTAGCCAAATGAATTGTGAGTTGCAAGTAACAAGCATATAGGTTTTACACTGGAAAATTGAGGGCTTTGCAACATATAGATGGAAGGCAAATGTGGCTTAGATTAAAATCATCATTTAAAAGTCAACAGCCATTTCTGAGGAAGAGTCTTGCTTAGGAAATTTGTAGAAATAAAGGCTTAAAAGAGAAATGATAAGAGGGCCTGATGGCATTATCTTCATCTGTCTTGGAGGTTTGAATATTACTCCCAACAATAATACTAATGTGAAAAGTGCTGTAAATTTAAAATTAAAATTCTCTTTGTGATTAAAGAATATTATTTCAAGTTTAAAAAGTCTCCATACTTAGCAAGAGCAAAAGTGATTAAGTTTTCAGAAAAGTTGTAAAAATATACAAAAGCACACTCTCTTTATGTATGCCTATGAATATACAGAATTCTAGGTTGCTTTCTATATGTAATGATTCACAACAATAAAGACAACTGTGTCCCTCATAACATTTACTTTATAATAAGAAATGCATATGATTTAAACTGAATCATCGTATTGACACCTTAAGAGAGAACCTAAGGGCAGTGGGAGGGAGCCCTGCCTCACAGAATGAAGTTCAATACACCACAGTTTGAAAGTTTAACCCAAACGTCGCTTTTCTTCTGAAAACATTTCTTAGGTTGAGGATGGAAATGTCTTGGGGGCTAAGGAAGTTTGCAGAGGAAGCCCGACGGCCTCAGGCGCCCTGCTCTGGTTCCCTGCTTAGAGCTCTAGAGGGTGGGACAGGGTTTAAGGAAGTGTGGAGCAGAGTGTAGTAAGGGTGAAGGATTGAGGGGGGGATGGCAAAGGAACAATACTGTACACACAAACAGTGGCAGACACTGATTGTTCTCAGGGGACTGAAGGACATTCGTGCCTAACTTATGAATAAGTCAGTGTGGGGCTGGACAGATATGGAGATGGAAAAGCCGGAGAGCTATTATAACACATGAAAGGATTTGTTGCTGTTGTTTTTGCATAAGGTCAAGATTTAAAAAAAAAAAAACAACAAAAACCCATACAAGCAAAAAGTCAGTGCCCTGACCAGAGACATGACAAATGGCAGGTAGAATACTGTGCAACCGGTCCACAAATGGAGTGTGGAAAACTAATATACAGGCAAAGTGTCTGTGAGGTGAAGAGCCCAAGACAGAAATATACAAACATAAGAACACTTAGTCCCCAAGAATAAACAACATCCACGTGGTCAAGGAAGTGAAAAGTGCTGAATGATGTTTAACAGTAACAGAAACACAAACCCATCAGATCAGCAAGGAAATATTAATATTCATTTTTGGGTAAGGATGTAAATATATAGGCAAACTCTGTAACACAATTCATAAAGAAAAATGAACAGCTTCGACTGAAGCTTTAAATACAGCCATCCTTTTGCAAGTCCACCAACAAGAATTTATCTTTGAAATACTCAAAGCACTCACAGTCTTATTACTAACGCACACATACACTGATAAATACTGCAGGATTTTTTAACTGTGAGGACTTTGAGAAATTTATTGCTCCTTTAAAAGAGGTCAGATGTCTGAATTCCACTATTGCTGTATATTGGAATGTTAGGCCGTTACTAAGAAAAGTGAAATGGATCTAACTGTACTAAAGATGCAAATGATTGCGTCAGAGTTTCAAGTCACAGCTGGAAAGATGTCTGAGCACTCGTGTCTTCAGAGAAGTGACACCCCTGACAATTCACACCTCTACACACTGTTGAGGAGTGTGCAACATGCACCATTAGATGGATACATACCACAATAATGGTCACAATCTAGAGCTGATGCAATCACAATCTAGATGATTCACATGATGCTTGATGCTCAGAGTCTGGGAGATGGGAGATTTAAAATGAGAGATCACGGGACTGGAGAGATGGCTCAGCGGTTAAGAGCACCCTTTGCTCTTCCAGAGGACCCGGGTTCAATTCCCAGCACCCACGTGGCAGCTAACAACTGTCTGTAGTTACAGTTCCAGGCAAACACCAAGGCAAATAAATAAATAAAGTTTTAAAAAAAAATTTAAAAAAAAAAAGAGAGATCACTGTCTTATTTAATACTTATTCATTTTTGGGTTTTTTGAGACAGAGTTTCTCTGTATAGCTTTGGAGCCTGTCCTGGAACTCACTCTGTAGACCATACTGGCCTCAAATTTACAGAGATCCTTCTGCTTCTGCCTCTCAAATGCTGAGACTAAAGGCATGCCACCACCACCCAGCCACTGTCTTACTTTTTAAAAATAAACATTTATTCTTCATTGTGTGTGTGTGTGTGTGTGTGTGTGTGTGTGTGTGTGTGTGTGTGTGTGTGTGCAGGGGGTGGATGGGATGTGTTCATGCCTACAGAGACCGGAACAGGGTGTGAGATCCCCTGGAGGTGTAGGCAGTTGTGAACTGCCCCAGGTAGGTTCTGTGATGACAGCAGATAATGTTAACTAACCTGTGAGCCAACATCTCCAGTCCCAAAACAGTTATTTATTTTATTTGTATGGATATTTTACCTGCATGCATGTCTGTATATTACATGTGTGCAATGCCTGAGATCAGAAGCGGATGTTAGTTCCCTGAAACTGGAGTTATAGATCATTGTGTTCAGCTCTGTGTGTCTTGGGAATCAAACCCAGGGCCTCTGGAAAAGCAGCCATCTCTTAACTGCTGAACCATCTCTCCAAGTCCTGACTGAACTTTTCAATCTTCCATGCTGTTTGAGCATTATTTATGAACTTATATTGATACAAACACACCACATGGTGGTGGCAGTCTTCAAACAAAGATGTAAAAGAGCTGAAGGTTTGTGACAGCAGCAGATGGTGGGGCCACGTATCTGTAGACTTCTTCTGCTTAGGGCTGATAAGCAGAGAGCCTGAGGTGCGGTCCTCCAGCTACACTGTAGGCAGTGTGCCTTTCCATTGCGATTCTTTCCCAGTTCTTTTACCTCTTCCCTCACTGGCCTGCTGACTGATCTTCTGTGCTTCTGACTGACCTCTGACCTGCTCCTAGGCATGAAGAGCATCGTCACCCATCACCAGCCAGTCCTGCTGTTTGCTGGCCCCACTTACAGAGACAGAGAACCCTGAGATAAAGGCCCCCACGGAGCACACGGGAAGTCTGACAGCTAGCAGGACACTTCCTGCAAGGTAGCTCATGTACATCCTGTCCTTTCCTCTGCTTCTGCTTGCTCTGGCTTCTCATCCAGAGCTCTGTTTTTATCTTTTCCTTCAGGGATCTTCTGGCTAGCCGTGTAATTACTTGTTCTCATCTGCATAAATGCTCCCTCTACTCCCCTTCAGTGGAAGGGTCCAGATGGAAGGAAGATGCTCTGAGACACACTCATTCCCCCAGCTTTGACTACCAGACTGTGCAAATAACAGATCTCAAAGAACTGGAATTTCCCCAGGTACCTCCCGTGGGAGGAAGGAAAGGGCTCAGGCCTGGTGCCAGGCAAGTGGGGAGCTTGTCTCCCGGAAAGGGGCTTGACACAGCTATGCAATTTGTCTGCACATCTTGCAACAGGAGACTGAAGTTGAGACGGTGATGGACAAGACCACACAGGTCTTAACTGATATGGCTTGTTATACCCTCTCATTTAAACCTGAACTTTGTGTCAGGACCTGGAGGATGGGCTTGAGGACCTTCAGACATCTTTATTTTTTCTTCCCAATGTGGCCACACTGAACAAATCCTTTTCTGCTTTTTGCTATGACCTACATGTGCAATTGGCCGATGAGGATGGGTGGCTGAGTCTGCCTTGGCAGTTCCGCTAGTGTTCCCAGACTTGAGTCTCAAAGATTTTTGTCTACTGATAGGGGCCAGTGGCCAACACTGCTCACTTGCCATCAGCTCAGCTGAGCAGCTCTACTCCCAGTGATAAAATGGCAGCACATTTGGTTGGTGCCCCTGGAAGGCCTGCTTTTATTTATTTTTTTTTTTTGTGAAACAAAGGAGGAGTAGATTTGGGGAGAAGGAACGTAGGGAGGACTGGGAGGACTAGAGGGAAACTGAGGTTGGGAGAGAAGAAGAAAAGAAAAGAGATAGGTCGGTCCCACATCTCCCCAGATACTTTCCCTAACAGGCTGCAGGGCAGTTCCAGATCTCTCCTCAGGGCCTCCCTGGAGGATAAGACACCCTGACATAAAACCCAGGCTCTCTGTGGCTCCTGGTAGCTAGTTTAGGGTCTGGAGCCAGGAGCCATGTAACCCAAACACAGATCAAAGCCCAGTGCTCCAAAGCTCCCTTTAGAGCCCGGGACTGGCTTGGAACTGATTAGCTCTCTAGGCTATAAATAATGTGTTTCAAAGTCTTTCTTGTTTTGTGAACCTCTGTCACCAGAACCTGTCTCACCGTGACTCAACTTCCCCCCTGCCAGAGCCTGGAGACTCAGGCCAGGGTCCTTTGGCAGGCCAGCACAGACCACTTGACTCCCACACTAGCGATGACCCTACCCTGTCCCTGCCCAGCCCCATCACAACCGCACCTTCAGATCCCAGGTCTGCACCACACATCAGATCTCCTGCTGGCTCTGTTTTCATTACAAAAGTGCTGCTGACCTGTAAACGTGCTTGCTCTCTAGAGGTCAGAGAATGAGGAGGTTTTAAAGGCTAAAGTAGTTTGGTTTCTTGTTTGTCTTGTTTTGAGTTTTGTCTGTCTAGTACTCTTCCTTCATTTTAGTATTTATTTTATTACTATTTTTGAAGAGCTTAGACTGGAACCCAGGACTTTATAAATTCTAAGCAAATTGGGGCTGCATCCTCACTGAGTCCTCCTACCCCCCTTTCTTTTGTTCATTTTAAACTCGGAAGATACTTTTTTTCATGAGTAAAGGTATTTCATTTAGTTAGTAAGGCCCCTCCTGGCACCACAGAGGCTGGCTACATGAGGCTATCCTAGGCTACATGAGGCTAGCCTGGGCTACATGAAGCTATCCTGGGTTATGTGAGGCTCTGTCACTGCCTACTCCATGCAATTTTTTAAAGCTAGCTCAAGAATATGAAGTAGTATGTAAATGCTTTTTATTCAAACCATATAGAAAGTTGGAGAAAATAAAAGAAGGTTCTCGTGGAGAAAGCTGACCTAGACACTTGAAGATCAAGAGTGTGTATTGGCTGCCAGGTTGGTGGGTGACAATGGTAACACTATCAGGAATGCATGCTGTCATAGGGAGGGGCACCAGGGTCCAAGATCCTCATCCCCAAAACTGAGTTTATCATGTGTTCATGCATTTGAAGAAGTCACAGAACAATGTCTAACAACCCAGGTGAATACCAGCACATTAAAATGTTTGGATAAGGCTAATAGTGTAACAAACGTGTTCACAGAAACACCCACGAAGTGGTCAGTGGCCAGAGCTAACAGTGTAACAAAGATGTGTCCATAGAAGAATCCATGAGGTGGTCCGGGGCCAGCACTATGTGGGAAGGGTCCAGATCAGAGTGAAACTGAGGAATGATCCCACATGTGGGCTTCTTGTCTCATTGCTGCTATCAAATGTGCTCAAGGAAACCTGCAGAAGGATTATCTGGGCTTGCTGTTCCTGGGGACAGATTTGACAGCAGGTGCTTGAGGCAGCTGGTCACGTGGAGTCCTGAGTCAGGGAGCAACAGCACCGTGAGCCCTGCTGCTCAGCTCCCTCCCCCCTCCCTCCCCCTTCCTCCCTCCCTCCCTCCCTCCCTCCCTCTCTCTCTCTCCCTTTTGTAGAATTTAGAGTGGTCTAGTTACCTTAATTAACCTGGTCTACAAAATCCTTCCTTCATGGACACATGCCCAACGGTGTGTCCCCTAGATGATTTTAGATTCTGTCAAACTGCTAAATCAATATAAACCTCTAAATCTTAGGGTACTTCACTGAGGGACTCTGGCCGGCCTGAGCTGGTGAGCATAGTTCTGGCAGGCCTTGCTCTTCTCCTCCAGCCCCTGTGCTTGCTAAAAACTGATCACCTTCCTAAATCTAGGCACCCAAAGTTTATTATCCCTTTGTCTGCCACTTCCTCCTCCTGAGGCTGACCACCAAGGTCCAGCTATCAAAGTATTAAAGTTCAACAATCAAAAGCCCCCTTTGGATCACCTAATTAACATGTCCAATTAAAATTAAACCCGTCATCCTAACACAGGGTTTTCCCTTGCACCTTTATAACCTGCTAAACTGCCATTGTTTTATGGACCACATCTGTCTCTTCTCTATCCAGAGTCAACCCTTTGCCACCCCCACCCTCACAGCCGGGACACACATCCCTTCCCCTTCTCCCTCTCTCATCCTCTGTCTTTCATCTTTGTCCTTTATTCCCTGCCCTCTGTCCTTCTAGGACAAATACGTCTTCTTTGTGCTGAGGACTTGGCCTTGGAGTCCTGAGCCAATGCTGATCCTTTCACTCAGAATGAGGATGGCTTGAGTGTCTGAGAAAGATGACACCGAGCTTACTGCTCTACAATTCCTACTTCTGGAGACTCTCTCTCTCTCTCTCTCTCTCTCTCTCTCTCTCTCTCTCTCTCTCTCTCTCTCTCTCTCTCTCCTGCAGGTTAGTCAAGCACTCTGACCCTGAACCACACATTCCTCATCAAATGTAGCCTCTCTTACTCTTTATAAAAGCATCATGGGAAGCCGGTCTCACAAGCCTCTGAGGTGTAAGCATCACTTAAGAATGGACACGCATTTGCGATCTTCAACACCACACAACGAGGCATGTGACGCTCCGTATTGTCACATCAAGGCAGTGTTTTAGCAGGAGAGGAAATGAAGATTATGCAGATGAGTTCCATAAATGAATTCCTGTCACTTCACTCGTCTTGTGGAGACTGACCCACAGTTGCTACGGCAGCCATGCTGTGCATCTGTAGATGCTTCCAGGATAAATATTTAAACTATAGCTTGAATTGCCCATAGTAGCATTAAATTAAAGTCATTACCTTCAGGAAAACGTACTTCTGAAAGACTCAGAATCTCTCAGCTGTAAGGAGACACAGTGACTCATATTCAACATCCCCCTCCCTTTTTATGTAAGTATACAAATGCAGTAAAGCCCCAAGACATACACACCCCCCGCCACATGGGAATCAGAAGCCCCTCACTCAGCTACCTCACAATGTCACAGACTATGATATTTCTGTCATCTCCATTCAGATTGTATTAAAATGTTCAGCACTTATTTTCTGTCAAAGAAAGTATTATTTTTACAAGATTATTCCCTATTTCCATGTAGAGAGAAATCAAGTGTTGCTAATATAATTCGCAGATAATTGCGGGAAGCATCCTCAGGGTGCAGCGTTGAAGAGTCTGCTCAGTACATCCTTGGTAAGCAGGCTTAGTTTGGGTTGCTTTACTCAGGTTTCCAAGAGGTCAGCCAGCTCAGGGACTGATGGATTGGACAACCAACTTGATGCGTTGTGGATGCTACACAGGTGCTCTTTACTACAGAGCTATGTCATGGCTGGCGATTTCTGTTTTCTTTTTCTTCTTCCTCTCTTCTTTTAACTATTTCATACAGAAACCAAAAAGTATAATAAATAATGAGATGTATCTATTTCTTTGCTTTTCTAATACAGACTTTGTGGAAAGCCCCCCCTCCTGGACCTCAGGCTCCCGGATTTCAACAGAACTAGGGAAATAGTCCCATACTCTATACTTGTGGTAAGAGCCCCAATTTCTTGATTTGCATCTATTTTCATAGCTCTTTATTTAACATCAACACCCACCCCATTTTATGTAGAAAGGCGGTGCTATGGTCACATTGAGGGATTGATCTTGTCAACGTATCACATCTCTCTCTGGCCCCTCTCCTGCATCTCTCTCTGGCTCCTCTCCTGCTCTTCTCTCTCTCTTTCCCTCTCTCTTTTCCTGTGTCTCCTTCCCTTCATCCATCTTTGTATTTATTGATTCAGTCGTCTCTCTACACAACTCTCACCTACCCAACTTTCTATTCATCTTTCCCTCCGTTTTGTTTTCTGTGCATCATTTTTTTTTGAAAGTCTCACTATATATATAGTCCAGATGCTTCAAATTCTTAATCATCTGTTACACAAACCCTAACTGATCTTATAATTAAAAACCCAGAGCCAGATACTGGGGTAAAGCTGAAAGATCAGAGAAACAGAGGAACAAGCCACTAGAGAAATTTCACCACTACTCAAGCCTCAGGCTGAAAGGGGAAGACCCTGTCTCCATGACTCCTCAGACTGAAGGAATGGGAAGAGCATGGGAGGCCAGAATGGAAGGCCAGGGCAGGCAGCACAGAACTCCTGTTTTCTCCAGCTTTATATTCCTTCTGTGCCCAGCCATGTCACTTTCTGTCTCAGCCTTCCTAGAGCAAGGGTTAAAGGTGTGTGCCACCACCACTTGGTTCTGTTTCTCTTTTAGACTGGATTAATCTCATGTAATCCAAGGTGCCTTTGAATTCAGAGAGAACCAGCTGAATCTCTGCCTCCAGAATGCTAAGATTAAAGGTGTGTGCCACCACTGCCTGACCTCTGTAGCTAACCGTGTGGCTGGCTCTGTCCTCTTCAGGCAAGCTTTATTTCTTAGATTATAAACAAACAATATGTCATCACAATCATCTTTCTTGTCTTGGCCCATAAAAAACAGAATTGCAGGCATGTACCACAGTTTTTGGGTTGTATTATGACCATTATTTTTAAATTAATTTATTTGTGTATCTTGTGTGTGTGTGAGTCTGCTCCTGCTATAAATGCAGGCATGAGCATTCACAGTGAGTGTGTGGATCAGAGGATAATGTTGTGGACTTGATTCCTACCTTCTACTTTGTTGCAGCAGGGTCTGTCTTGTTTCTGATAGGCAAACTACTCCAGGGTAGCTGGGCTGGGAGCTTCTCCCTTCAGTGCTTTCCAGTGTTGGGATTACATATGGGCACCTAACTCTACAAGGGCTTCAGGGATGTAACTCAGGTTATATCATCTGATACCCCATCCCCATATTCTAATCACATTGGAAGAGTTGATTTTCAAAATACTGTGAAATTTGGGCTAACAGTTAAAATCCATATCTAGACAGGACTGTACATTTAGAAAGAATTCACAACGTACTCAACTTATTTTCTCTTTTTGAACTGATTGAAACTTTTAACCACACTCTGATTTAAATAAAGAAGTAGCAACAATAAACAGTAACAGCAAACCCAAAGGCTCTTGTCAGCTTTATTTGAATTATTTACTGTTACCTTTGCCCATGCTGTCAATAATGGCTGAAGCAGAGGAGCTACAGTAACTTATAAGATTATAAGACTTTATGGAAAATGCCCAAGTGCTACAGAACCTTTGTGACATACTGGAAACTTCAGTAGCTTTCAGTGATGTGCTCTGGGGTATGATTAGGTCAGAGGGATTCTGCCACCATAATGGGATTAAGGTCCTTATAACCCCCCCCCAGGGGACATCAGGAGAACACAGAGGCAAGACCCATGACGAACAGAATTACAGACACCAAAATTGGTGGCATGTCTCTTTAACTTCTCAGCCCCCAGGTTGTAAGCAATTAATCTGTTTATAAATTACCCCCAAATATTTCACGTTAGTTCCTCAAATGAATAGCATTTTGAGTCTTCCTGGTCCTCATCCACCCCCTGCATGGCTGTAAATATACCAACCCGTAAAAATCACTAACTTTCTGAATTGTCTCCATTTAAAATCAAGAAGCCAGCATTTGGGAGATCTTGAGAGCTGTGCCTCTCTTTTAAAACTGGGAAGGTCAAATATCTGTGAATTCCTACCCCCAGTAGTTCATACTGTATTATATCACACTTCTCATTTCCAAATCAACTCAGTTTGGCAAGACATTTTGTAAATAGATTGTAGAAGGAATCAAGTTTAATGCCAATGTTGAGGCTGTACTACCAGGGCAAAGACTGCTCCCCACACACAAGGTTTCACTTGTGCCCATTGCACAGCTATTCTTCCAGGGATCCCTTACCTGTGAAATTGCTATCAGTAACCTGGAGAGTTAACAATGCTGAGTTGTACATGCCATATCCAGAGAGTTCTAAAGTCTACATTTCTTCCCTTCAAAACCATAAAAGTAGAGGAGGCTAATTGTAATTTCAGAGATTTCTACCTTCTTAAAACTGTCTTGCCAGCTCCCCCGGGTCACAGACTGCACAGACATAGTCTCAGGAGCCTGTTTGTTCTCATGGGACCATTGTTTTCCACTGTCACCCAGGTATCCAGTGGTGACTGAGATGCAGGTTCATATTAAAAGACAGTCTGTTTTGAAAACTACAATTAATAAATTAACCTGTGTCCCTCATAGTGTTAAATGGGATCATGGAAAAACAGGTGGGCACTAAGTATACCGGTTCCTTCTTAGTCCAGGTTCTTGGTATGAAGCTGCTCGTGTGTGTGTGTGTGTGTGTGTGTGTGTGTGTGTGTGTGTGTGTGTGTGTGTGTGTGAGAGAGAGAGAGAGAGAGAGAGAGAGAGAGAGAGGGGGGGGGACAGATAACCTTGGGTCTCATTACACAGGTCTAATCTACCTTTTTTAAAAGACAGGATCTCTGTTCACCTGGAGTTCACCAAGTAGGTCAGCCAGTCCCAGCAATTCCCCTGCCTCTGGTCCCCAGCACAGGCATGAGAGTCACCATGCCCAGTTCTTTAAACACAGTTTCTGTGCTTATAGAGCAGGAATTGTACCCACAGAACTATGTCTTCAGCTCTGCAACTGCCCTTTAAAGGCAGGATGACTTCCTTTGTCACTGTCCTGAATGCAGAGACACAGAGAGGGACACACAGAGGCTCTCAGGTGGACTCTGTTCTCCAAACACCATTATCCTCCAAGTCCTCAGCACACACTGCAGGAAAGTCATGCTGCTCTGGTCATTTCCACACTGTCTTCCTCAGTGGAGCTCAGGGCTGTGTAAGTTAGCTTAAAGAAGTGGAAGGTGATTCTGTAAACAGCCCAGGGGTGCTGGGGGTGGGGGGAGGCTGCCCCTGAACATCTCTGCCCACTTTGATGTTATCTCCACTTTCTTCTTTGCTAGACATCCAGACTTGGCTGCTAGCTATCTAGAACATCGTGGTCTCTATGTGGGCTACTTAAATATTTAAATCATGTAAGTTTAAACTTCCAGCTGCTTCTCACCCTTCTCCCCCTTTTTGGCAGGCAGGTGGTGGAAAGAACGATAGCAGATCTGTGACACTCAAGCCAGGGCTCACAGGGACATGTGTGGTGGGCACAGGTTTCCACTCTCCTCTGTTTGGGTCTAAGGCCCCTACTTCCCCAACCCCAGCTCTGACCTTACAAAAGTCTCCCAACATCACTGACCAGTCTCAGACAAAACTGCCTTTGCATGGGTATAAGTGACTTGACTTGAACTGCAGAGAGAGAGAGAGAGAGAGAGAGAGAGAGAGAGAGAGAGAGAGAGAGAGAGAGAGAGTTTGAGCTGCTGCCAAGGGACAGGAGCTATTGGTGTTGCCTGGGACTCCAGCCAATCAGCTGAGATCTTACATCCCTACCCCGTACCCCTTGGTGATAAGCTCAGGCCTTAGACCATTGTGTTCCCCTGGACTGGTGCCCACCACAGGCAACTATGGTCTTGTTTTCTAAAGTAAAGGAACAGGGCTGGGAATGGAGCTCAGGAGAGTGCTTGCTGAGCTAGCAGAAATCCTTGGATTTGATCCCTAGCATCCCATAAGTTGGGTGTGGTGTTCTGTGCCTGCAAAGCCAGTACCGAGAGGGTGGAGGCAGAAGGTCAGAAGTTCAAGGTCATCCTAGAAGACCCTGTTTCAAAAATATTAAATAAATAAAAGTAAAGCAACATTATCTTCTCTAATAATGTTTCTGAAATTTTTTTCAGAAAACAAACAAACAAACAAACAAACACATGACCCCCTGCCAGGAGCATTTAGCATGATATACACTAACAAAACATGATCTGTGTTTCTTTCCTGTACATGTTTTTAGTTAACTCAACTGGACTCATTTTTTTTTCTTTAGTTGTGCAGGTTGCTATTTTAAAAAACTAATTTGTAAAACCTTTTAGTAAATGATACATAGAATTAAGTGTGTTATTTAACTCTTTTTCTCTTAGATGGTGGTGCTACACACCCAGGGCTTGGAATGGACTTTATTTCCCCAGGTTTGAGCATCAGATCCACTGCACGGCTCGCTCTCAGGGTCATGTAACCACTACTATGTTATGGAACTAGCTACTTCCAAAAGTGTTTTTATCAGTTCACAGGGCAAATTTGAGCTACCGAAATAGCTGTAGACCAGAACCTCCTAACCTGTGAGTTGAGGTTCCTTTGAGGGGTTAAATGACCCTTTCACAGAGGTCACTTAAGACCATTGAAAAACAGATATTTATAATACAGCTCACAATAGTAGCAAAATTATAGTTATGAAGTACCAATGAAAGAAATAATTGTCGCAATGAAGTAATTTCATTGGGGATCTGTGTTAAAGTGTCGAAGCATTAGGAAAGTTGAAAATCAGTGTTTTAGGCTTAAATAAGTACATTAAAAAAGAAAGAAAGAAAGAAAGAAAGAAAGAAAGAAAGTCAGCCAGTCAGCTGAGATCTTACATCCCTATCCTTTATCCCTTGGTGATAAGCTCAGACCTTAGACCATTGGGTTGCCCTGGACCGGTGCTACAGTGGGTGACCACAGCAAGGGGTTTATTATAAAAATAAGGGTCTTTTTTCTGAAAAAAATGTTATTTTTATGTGTATGGGTGCTTTGCTGACATATGCATATGTGGTACCATGTGATGCTCGGTGTGGGGGGGGCAGAAGAGGTTATTAAATTTCCTGGTACTTGAGTTACAGATAGTTATGAGCTGTTGTATCTGTGCTGGGAATCAAACCCAGGTCCTCTGGAAAAGCAGTGAGTGTTCTTGACTGCTGAGCCGTTGCTCCAGCCCTAAGACCATCAAGGTTTGAGCCAAGTGGCTAAGCCCATCATGTCTAGGAGAATGCAGATTTAGGTCTCAAATTCAAATCCAAGTGAACCCATCCTTCTCTTCCCAACATCTTCCTCTCCCTGTACATCATCTTAGGCCCTCCCATGACCCTAGTGTAAACTAGCAGGCCCTAACAGGCCGCTGCTTTTGGTTTATTTCATAGAGAGTTTGACACACCAAACATAAAACAAAGACTTCAGTGTTTCTATAAAGTACATTTCAAGTTGAAAAACCTAGGTGTGCTCTTCTTGGGTTGAGAACTATCTTTAATTATTGATTTAGACTTTTATTACTGTCTTTGGGGGGACTGGATGGAGGTGCTGAATCCCCTGTCACAGGTAGCTGTAAGGGGGTAAGGGACAGGTGTGAAGCTCAGGGTAGCTCTTCTGAGTGCCACCCACTGCCACCCCCACCTGGTGAGGCTGTCAGGCTGCACTCCCAATTTCTTTGCATTTCCCTTGCTGCTGTCGAATACATACCTAACCCAGGGCTGAGAAGTACATCCTCCAAGAGGGCTCTGCCCTTGGGTAGATCTGTATCTATGGCAACAGGAAGACTTTTTTTGTGAATAACTAGGGGAAAGGGCTTCCCACTCTTTCCTTCTAAACTGTCAATGCATAAGTTATTTCTGGCATCAAACAGTATTTTTAATGAATACATATTTTCTCGTGTAAACATGCAGCACTTTAGGAGCGCTGTGTTCCCAGGGTGTATGATGGGAGGTGTGTGGCTTCATTTATGCAATAGGGGAAGATGTTTTGAGTCAGAGGAAAAGCCAATTATGCAAGGAGCCTGTGTGTGTGTGTGTGTGTGTGTGGTGTGGTGTGAGTGTGCATGTGTGGGGTA
This sequence comes from Sigmodon hispidus, assembly GCA_004025045.1. NCBI lineage: Eukaryota > Metazoa > Chordata > Mammalia > Rodentia > Cricetidae > Sigmodon > Sigmodon hispidus. The sequence goes on from PVIH01005609.1 coordinate 117,152, forward strand.
TGTATGTAGTATGTGTGTGGTATGTGTAGTGTATGTAGTGTGTATGTGTGGTGTGGTGTGTGTGTAGTATGTGTGTGAGTGTGTGGTGCGTGAGTGTGTAGTGTTTGTGTGTTTGTGGTGTATGTGTGAGTGTGTGTGTTAGGATACTGAAGCATTCAGTAATTGTCACTAGTGCCCTGATTATTGCAGTGGAGGAATACCATTAGCCTAAGGCACATAGGATTCACCATCAAAGTAACTGAAACTCAGAAAGCAGAAGACTCAGGTCTCTGTGTGGTTCTGGGGGACAGGGATCCCCACACTCTTGCCTGCTGGTTGCTTCTGGTCAGGCTAGTTCTCCCAGACAAGAGCAGGGATTTCCACTAGAATGCTTTCCTCAACCCAGTATGAGGAGACTTGTGTGAATTCTGTGCATTTGAGCCAACCCTATAATTACAAACACTAAGTCTGGGTGCCGTTAGGTCATGGAAAGGTCAAAGGACTCACATTGAAGGATGGAGTTGGCCCCTCTGCTTCAAGTACTTCATCTGGCACTAGCCTCCTAGGATGTTTCACAGCTCTGAGTTGGAGACCCAGTAGTCAGCACACTGGGGATACAATGGGCCTCGACCCTAGCACTCTGTCCCACTTGCAGGCACATCCAAGGAAATGGTCTCTAGCTATTGAGTTCTGTGTAAAGAAATTCCTGATTCCATCCTAATACCTGGTACATACCATGCTCCCACGACCTCAGGAAGATGACGACATTTGAGATGCCGTGGAGGAAGAGTTGACTAGCTTGTGATGAGGCTGGGAGGGGAGCATACTACCTGGGGTGCAGCTTCTGACTACAGCTAGATAAAGGAAGGAGAGGATACCTCCGTGGTGATGGCACAGTATAATAACCCCTCTTCACCATACTCCAACCCAAATGCCCAACTTTCACAGTCATCCTGAGAAAATTCACTGAGGCAAGGAGCCCAGGTAAACTGAGATCAGAGCAGGAGACACCTCTGAGGGACCTAAACTTGTGCTGGATGCAGTGAAAAGCTAAATCTTCAAGAGAGGGCCACCTGTCCTGTGATGCTGGACTTAGCATTCATAGACACAGTCAGTTACAGAATACAGTCTGACACCTAGCCCTTCCATAGGACTGCCCAAGACAGAATGAGAGAAAGTTTAGTTGTATGTGTGTGTGTGTGTTTTAATACAGTGTCTGTACTGGTAGTTTTTATGTCAACTTGATGCAGGTAGGGTCATTTTGGAAGAGGGAACCTTAATTGAGAATATGCCTTCATCAGACTGGCCTATAAGCATGTCTGTAGGGCACTTTCTTGACTAATGATTGATATGGAAGGGCCCACCCATAGTGGGAAGGGCTACCTCTGGCTAGGAGGTTCTGGATGATGTAAGAAAGCAGGCTGAGCAAGCCTTGGAGAAAAAGCCAGTTAACAGCATTCCTCCATGATTTCTGCTTCAGTTTTTACCTCCAGGTTCCTGCCTTGACTTTTCTTCATGATGTAAGCTGTGAGATGAAATAAACCCTTTCCTCCCAAGTGTCTTCTGGTCATAGTGTTTAATCATACCAATAAAAAGCAAATCAGGATAGGGTCTCATGTAGTTCAGGCTGGCCAGGAACTCATATAGCCAAGGATGCTTCTGACCTTCCCGTTTCTGCCCTCCGGTGCTGAGGTTACATATGTGCACCACTACACTCAGTTTTCGTGATGCTGGAGAATAGACCCAATTTTTTTTTTTTTTTTTTTTTTTTTGTTTATGCTAGGTAAGCACCTCCAGCCTATCTCTTTAAAAATACATTTTTATTATTAATTTTCCTCAGTATATAAGAGAGAGGTTTTCATTGTGACATTGACCTACATATACTTACATTAACCCTCCAATTACCCTCTTGTCTCCCTTCCAACCCCCTCATCCCCTTCTTCTATATCAGTGGTCCTCAACCTTCCTAATGCCTTGGCACTTTAATACAGTAGTTCCTCATGTTGTGGGGACCCCCAATCATAAAATTATTTTTGTTGCTATTTCATACCTGTTATTTTGCTACTGTTATGAATCATAATGTAAACACGTGATACACTCGGTATCTGATATGTGACGCCTGTGAGTCATCCAACCACGCCCACTGAAGGGATCTCAATCCACAGGCTGAGAACCACCGCTCTCCATAGTTTGAGATGTGATGATGTTCAGATGTCCGAATGGACAACCTGCAACTTCTCCCTTCCTTTCCTCTTCATAGAATGCTGAGCATTCTCTCCTGTCTCCCACACTTCTCACTCTTGGCCACCATAATGACCACATAAGGCAACTGACCACCTGATTAAAAACGAACAACAAAAAATAAACTAAAAATCCTTGCCACGTGCTCGTTAGAGAAGTCCATCATGGTGGAGGGAACAGGTGCAGCAGAGCACTTGGCTAACTCCAGCTAAAATGATGGAGATGTGAGTCAGCTGTTACACATGGAGGACGCCTTCCTCTGGCCTTGGCTACCTGCTCTGCTCTGGTGGATTCTGTAACAATAGTGAGCAGCATCATAGCCAGGCATCCTAAGGTAATAATGTTGTAAGAGGATGGCAGTCTGGATGCCCGTCAATGAGCTGCTAAGGACAACATAAGACAGAAGTCCAATGGTATCTCTTCAGACATAAAGAAGGGGTTACATCATTGGCAGGAAAATGAATACAACTGGAGATTGTCCCTGTTAAGCAAAATAAGCCAGACTCAGAAAGACAAACATCTTATTTTCTATCATACATAGAACCTACATTTTAACATATGTGTATTTGGGCTGACAAAAATGACTCAGTAGAAGTACTCACTGCCATCCGAGTGACCTGAGTTCAGTCTCCCAAAATCACATAGTGGAAGCAGAAAGCCTTCCTATGCTGAATTATCTGGGTGCTAGGCAGGGGCTGGGGAGGTGGCTCACTGGTTAAGATACTTGCCGTTCTGGCAGAGGACTGGGGTGTAGTTCCCAGCGCTCACCCAGAGGTGCACAAGTGCCTATATCTCCCATTCTAAGGGACCAGATGCCCTCTTCTGACCTTTAAGAGCACTCAGCCACAAGCAAATGCACATAAAATAAAATATATACTTTTTTTTTTTTTTAAAGAGTGGCATCTGAATTTACAGCAGTGGGCACCTTTAAGAACCAATGGTTCGGCTGAGCCAAGCAGAACCTCCTTGCCACTGCAGCTGTGCAGGACGCTGAGGCCATAGGGTTAGAAATTCAAGGCAGCCTGGGCTCTGAGAATTTGTTTCAAAAGGAAAAAGCAGTAGGAGGACAGAGGATATAGTTCAGTAGAAGAACACTTGCCTTAACTGCTGTCAGGCCTGGATTTGATCTCAGTATTGGAATAAACAAACCAAAAACAGTGACCTGGAATCCCATGGCAGGAGTGATGCCCCTGCCTTTGTAAAGATAAAACAGGAAATCAACTCAAGTAATTTAAATTGATTACAATTTAAACAATTAATTTGAATTGTAAAAAGATTTACTTTATTTTTATTTTATGTGTGTGTGTGTGTGTGTGTGTGTGTGTGTGTGTGTGTGTGTGTGTTGCCTGCATGTAAGTGCATCATATGCATCTGGAAGACAGCCTGGAATCCTCTGGATTCTTTTAACCACCACGTGGGTGCTGGGAATAGAACCTGAATCTTCTGGGAGAGCAGCCTGTGCTCTTAAGTGCTGAGCCGTCTCCCCAGTCCAGTTAGCTCATGTGACTAGAGAAAAGGATAAGAAGATGCTCTGCCATCAGGAGCGACTTGTCTGCTGCTATCTTTGCCCTTGAACTTGTGCAAGATCCTTAAGAACAATTGAACACCATGGAGCCCAGCCCTTCTGGTCAGATGAGTAGGAGGTACATCTGGCATTTCATCCCCTACCATCACTCAGAGTTCCGCCTCCCTCCCATTCCCACTAGAACATTTTCTACTAAGTTTTGCAAAGGGGCATCAGGATGAGTCAGACCGTGCGAGCGCCTGAACCTCCCAGGTCTAGTGATTTAATGACGCATTTTTTCAGCATATAAATGGCAAGCGATTTCGGCGTCAGAAGCACATCAGACTTTGCTTCACTCTGCCTTTTTTGGTGATGTATCAGGTCAGCCTCTGGGACCCTAGGAATAAAAATGTGGCTCTGATGAGTGCTTGGTATAGGAGCATGGAATAAGGGCTGTGCACACCCTTCCTGCGGACTGGATTATCACCAGCAGTAGCAGAACCCTGAAAGGCAAAGGATGTAAGGAACGGATTAGGTCAGGGGAAAAGATCCTTCCTCTGCCCTCTTGGTGCTGTGGGGAAAAGGAAGGTGCTTCTTGTGTACTATGACCTCAGCCTCCATTATCCCATTGTGTTTCATGCAGCGATTCCTGCCTCACTGCACTATCGTCTAAAACAATGATGCGTGTGTGTGTGTGTGTGTGTGTGTGTGTGTGTGTGTGTGTGTGTGTGTGTGTGTGTGTGTAGGTCACTAGGTCAGAAAACATCCCAATATCCAGGGGTGCCCCATGGTAGAAGTTAGTTACTGTCTGTGGCTGTGACCATATATAGTGAAAAGTATGATAAGACAAGGAGAAACACTGAGTTAGGTCAGTGTCAAGGAAAACAGATATACCAGGTGCATACCTTGCAGGGGCCTGGTGGTGGCACACCTGTAGGGGGAGGTGGTGGCACACCTGCAGGGGGAGGTACACCTGCAGGGGGAGGTGGTGGCACACCT